>ML780574.1:292677-305266 GCA_009831015.1 Picea engelmannii | reverse complement strand
TGATACCATGTGTAGGAACCATAAATTTAATTAAGTCTAATAAGATTCATAAAATTTAAACAAATAAGATTACTTCGATGCATAAACAATAAGTAATTTCTTTCATTCAACATATAAACAACAAAAATTTAAACTTACAAACAACATGCTAATAATTTACATAATCATCACATAACTCAACACATTCGGAAATAAAAATACCTCTGCCTGATGCTAAATTCCCGCTTATCTAGTTTTCCTCCCTACTTCTCTCCAATCTCTGCCTGATGCTCTGACCAAACCTTGCCCAAAACCGAATAACCACCCAGCCAGCTAGGAGCATCCTTTCTAGCTCCCTAGCTCCAGGATTCCGTGAGGATTCCTAGCCCTCGAGCCCAAAACTCCCATCAACCTGGTGCCCCTGCAACAGTTCACCCAATCTCCAAAACCAGAAAATATCCAACAACAAAAATATAGTCCTCTCCTCCCAATTTTTCATAATCCTCTTCCCGCAAGCCTCCGCCTAGTCATATCTCCCCCCATTCACCGACTCCCTAACCTCCATTAATGCCACCCACCTTATCCATCCATTTATTACCCTATCCTTCCCTTTATTACCTTATCCCTCCACTTAATGCTTCACCCCCCCGACATACATAAAGTCTTATAATAAATCAAATTAAATTTATTAAGCCATTTAATTCATTACCCAAATCATTGAATGTGTTAAGTAATCAATTAATTAATTAATCGACATTTATTAAACAATAAATAAATAAATAATATTATTAATAATTAATCATTACATAACTAATACACATTAAGACAGTTAATTAATTAATTAACTATACTTAATAAACCCTATGCAACTATTTAACCAGGGTTGTTACACATGGAAGATGCACAAAGGACTTATAGTCCTGATGATGAATTTGGAGATCCATATATCAGTTTGGGTGTTGATGGTACACAATCCAAGGAAGAGTGCATGAACTTGGTAGAAGTTGTAAAAGTACTACATAAAGACTTCTAGAGTTATAAGGTTGATAACTAAAGTCTTATGAGATCCAAGGCACAACAAGATGACTTCAGTTTCAAATTGATGCAAAGTCTAGACATAATAAAAAATAAGATGGATAAGGAGACATAGTCTAGTAGATCAAGAATTCGCAGGTCTCATGATGAGAAAATAAGAGAAGAAAGTGTTAAAATTTTGGTATGCTTGTTTAACCATAGACAATGCCACATCATTGTCACCCAACCATAGGAACTCAATATGCCACCCCTGAGCACACTAACATTTTCTTAGATAGAATGATTATGGAAATTACACACTAGAACCAACAAATAAACCCTAACAAGAAACACCATTGTTGCAACAACAACACAATACCAAGAGAATGTACCTATACTAATAGAAGTGTACCTTTACGAAGAGAAGCACATAAGAGAGATACCATAAAGATTGAGATTAGACCATGGAAACTGTTGCAACACCCTCTCCAGACTTGCGCCTCCTTCTGTTGCATCTACTGCCCCTCAGACTTGCGCCCTCCTTCTACTGAGTGAGTGTGTGTAAGTGTACAAATGAGCTAAGGCATCACCTTATTTATACTTATTATTCCAGTGAACTTTTCCCATAGGGATGACCTATCTTTTCTAGCAAATATAACTTACTTTGACTTTTTCTAGCAAATATAACTTACTTTTCCCATAGGGATGACCTATCTTTTCTAGCAAATATAACTTACTTTGACTTTTTGTGGCAGGGTTGACTTCTCTTTTTGGGATTTTCTATTTCTTTATTATTTTTCTCCTTAGGTCGACTTCTCTTCTATGGTTTCCAAACATTTGTTTAATAGTTCTCTTACTTCCAAAATATTCCATTCTAAGTACAAAGGTTACACTCAGAGGTTAATACCTCTCACATCTACCAAAACATAAACACTCCCTCTTAGCTAGGGAGGTATTAACTAAGATGTTCTTCATGTAATGGTATCAAACGCATCTATTCATCTCACATGGAATGGGAAAGACTTGCATGGTATTGCAGACTAGTCTACAGGTCGTGTCACCATAGCCACACAAGCTATCTCATAATAAAAAAGATCATGTCACAAGTAGCATGGCCAAACATGTCATCTCACGATCAAACAAAACAATTAACAAGTAACACCATCATAGCCACACATGCTTTGTCATAGTCACACACACACATACTATCTATTGTTCATGTCACATTCATGCATTTGGGGTCTCATAATCCCTCCAGGATATAAGTCATCATGTCACTTCAACTCGCTATCTCACACAAAATATGACATCTAGTTCATACAGAACTAGTAACTCACCATCTCACACATAATCTGACATCTATTTCATACAAAACTAGTAACATGTGTACCAGACTATTTCACTAGAGTAGCAATATCTCAACGTATCAGACTATTTCACTAGAGTAGAAATATCTTAGCGTACCAGACTATTTCATTGGAGTAGCTATGCGTACTAGACTGTTTCACTGAAGTAACAATATCTTAGTGTACCATACTATTTCACTGGAGTAACTATGCATACTAGACTATTTCATTGGAGTAGCTATGCTTACCAGACTATTTCTCTAGAGTAGAGATATCTCAGCGTACTAGAATATTTAACCTATGTAGCTATGTGTATCAGACTATTTCAATGGAGTAGCCATATCTCATCATACTATACTATTTCACTGGAGTATCGATGCATACCAGGCTACTTCACTGGAGTAGTAATATCTAAGTGTACTAGACTATCTCACTAGAGTAGCAATATCTCAACATACTAGACTATTTCACTGGAGTGGCTATTTTTACCAAACTATTTAACTGGAGTAGCAATATACGAGACTATTTTACTAGAGTACATGTGTACCATATTATTTCAGTGGATTAGAATACTTACATAATAGGTTGTTTCACTAGAGTAGCAGATGTCCAACACAATAGGTTGGCCCTCTAGTTTTCCTGGAGGCATGCCCTCCCCGACGGATTTTCGTGAAGCCTCCAACCAAAAAAACCAGTTGGGCCTCCATATCTATGAAAACATGCTCTCCCCAAAGGATCTGCATACACATCATCCTGGCTTGATCCATATTCAATGCCTAGGCATGAAAACCTACTACCCACACTATACCATTCTTCTATATGGAGTCACATATGTATCTCATCACTCCCTCTTACTAGGGAAGTCCTTCTGGACTGCACCAAGCTTGTATTTTAAGTACAAAAACTTCACCCTTGACATACAATTTTTCAACACGTCTTCTATCTTCTCATCTGTAGAGACATTCTGGAGCTTGACTAATCCCTTGTGCACCATATCTATGATATAGTGATACATAGTAGCATTCATTGTCTATGAGGTAGTATCAGACAACAACTTTATATTCATCACCATCGGAGTAGGAATGGAATTGCAATCCATCATCCCAAATCTCTTCAGGATCTCTACTGCATACTTTCCTTGATTAAGGAAAATCACATCTGATATCTTCCATACCTCTAGACCCAAGAAATGTTGCATCATGCCTATGTCTTTCATATCGAACTATGATGCAAGCTTTCTCTTTCACTTAGCGATGAGATCCTTGTTCCCTGTTAGAAACAGGTCATCGACATATAATAGTAATATCATTGGTAAACCATCCACAATATTGTAGTAAAGGTTATAATCTTATTTACTCTTGGTAAAGCCCAAGTTCATCAGAAAACTGTCTGATCTAGCACATCATTCCCTGTGTGTTTGCTTAGGTCCGTACAAAGATTTCTTCAATTTGCAGACATGAGACTCCTTCTCATGTATCTATGTTCCCTTCTTCTGACTATTGGAGAAAGTGTATCATCATAATCTTCTCCCTCTTTATGGAAGAATCTTCTAGACACAAATCAGGCTTTGTACATCTCTATTATACCATCAACAACTTGTACTTTTATCTTGTAGATCAATTTGGAAATCATCACTGACTTCCCTTCTATTCTCAAGGAAAAAATCCATATCCCGGTCCTTCTGACTGGATTCCTCCTCTATAATTGAATCAAGGGAATATTCCTAGGAGGTCTCATATCTCCTTGAAGCCTCTAAAGCTTCTATCTATCCTCCTCAACTCGTGGAACATGTTTTTCACTCTTGGAATATGTCTCTCTCTCCCATATGAATTTGAGGAGGAATACATTCTAAATGAAATTTTCTAGGCCACTAACACTCTCTGAGATCAGGATCTCTGAGTCTCCATTCTCCCTTTGAATATTGACTCCATTTGAGTCTATGTAATCTCTAGGGACATTTTCTCCCTCTATTTCTGATGATTTCCTTTGAAGTCTCCTATGAATCATCCTGGGGGGGAAACTCCTCCCCATTGGATCATCAGGGTGGACTCCCTCTGAACCCTATCTCCTTCTGAGTTGGTACTTGGTGTGGTCTTCTGCCTCACCACTGGTGGAGCCATTTTCTCCTGATGATATGGCTTATCAATGCTATATATCCTTTCATCCTGCAAAGTGTCACAAGACCGCGCTAGTCTCTTCCTGGTTACTGCAATGATTCTGGGTAGGCCCTTCTGGATCTACTAACTCTTCCTAATGATCTAAAGAGTGATCAAATACACTAGAGGGATTTTTCTGGTCATCTTTGGGGCCTTCTTCTCCTTACAATCAATCTCCATATGAGATACTATGTATCCCGCAAAAGTACCCTTCTTCGTCCTCTTTTTCTTCGGTACATGGATGTATGCAGTCGAGTATACAAATTCTTATCTAGGTAGTTTGATGCATGTCTCAAACTAGAGACCATATAATATGTTGCCTCATGCAACCATCACTATATCTCCCCTTAGAGTTATCATAAATAACATGCTTGGAACAAGACCAACAACAAGGGAAAACAATAGAAAATAATAATCCACTTATAATAATTATAAAAACAATAACAAGAACAATCGTCACAATAAATACTCAGAGATATCACTTGTGACCTGCCTGGAACAAGATCCAAAATAAAAAAATACAATAATAAGAAATAGGAACAACACTCTTCTAGTGTTGTGACCAATCATTCATCCATGGTACCCTGCCCAAAACAAGAAAAATAAGATAAAGGATGTAGTCTCTATCAAAGTCAGAGGGAATAATCAAGGGTGCATTGATAAGTACTTATTTGAGGGAGTCATAAAGTGGCTTCGACATATTGATCCCAATGAAATGTGGTATCAGAATGAAGGAGGCACAAAACTACATGATCATGAATGGTGTAATCAGGAAAGAAATGGGGAAAGAAGTTGGCCTTTCCTTGGAGGCTTTGTAATTGGTGCAATATTTTTGGGGGGTGATCTCATTGATGGATTGGAATTTTAGGGGTTCCATGATGATTCTTTGTTGGGAGACGATGAAACCCAACATGCATCCAACAGTGATGCAAAATAAATATTTTAGAAGGTTTAATTGAATTTTGTATTGGTAGCAACGTTGAAAGACATATTCCAAGTCCTATAAATGTTGGAATAACTTTTTGGAGCAAGAAACAATATCATATAAGTAAGCTAATATGATATGGGAGATATAATGAAAAGCATATGTCATGGATCTTTGGAAAGTGGAACCTGTATTCTTAAGCTCGAATGGCATAACACGACATGTGAAGGTACCCCGTGGGGTAGTGAATGTCATCATGTATTTGTCAGCATGATGTATTTGAATCTGGTTATAGTTGGAAAAACCATCCATTAATGAAAATAATTCATGGTTGGAACATGAATTGATAACGTGGTCGATGAAATGGGTGGGGAAATTGTGTATGGGACAAACTTGATTAAGGTTGCGAAAATAAACGCATACCCTAATAGTTCCTTGTTTTTTGTTGACGAGGACGGGGTTTGAAAGCTAGGATGTCTATGCAATGGGGTAGATGAATCTGGAAGCATGCAACTTATCGATTTCGAATTTTATAGCCAGGGCCTTTGAAGGGTGTGGGGGGAATTGTTTTTGAATAACGACGGTGAAATCATGCCACATGTCAATGTGATGTTCGACAATGGTGGGGTCTAATCCAAGAATTTATGCGTAAGAACATGTAAAAACACCCTAGAACTTCTGGAAGAGAGTCTTGTAAGATATGATCTCTTCTGGAGAGCATGTGGCATCAAGTGTGATTTCTTCAAATATGTCAGGTTTGATAGAAATGTCTATTTTGATCATGGGAGATATGTTAACCATGTTCCCTTCTTCAAGGGCATTAGGTGCATGATTGGGTTTTTGAACTAATCCACGTGACTAGGGGAGTAAAATATTTGATTTCAATTGCATAGACCTGAGTGTCTAGGTGTGGTTGAAATTATTCATGAGCCAAGAAGAAGGATTGGTGATGTGGGGCATCCCATGGGTAATCTAGTGCTATCATGGTCTCTAAAATATTTTCACCTGATTGGAAAATTAATGAATATAATGGGTCTTTATAGGTCTAAGAATATGATAGAGATGATATGGTGTCCCTAGTGAGATTCATTTTGTAATGAGGTTTCCCTCTATGGAAGGGGTATGAGATGAGTATGGGTGATCATCAATTCCTACTGAGGTTAGTGGACCTACAAGAGAAGGTTGAGGGATTTCAAAAGATGATATGAAGTAGACATCCATACACATATGTTGGGTATGGAGGATAGGAGGAGGAAGAATCTCATAAGTGGGACTTACCAGTGAATTAGCTAGGTTCGATGGGAAGCCTTCAAATAGTTAAGGTATGGGAATTTCTAGTGTGGTCAAAGGTAAAGAACCTAGATTTGATATGGTTATGGTATGGCCTCCTTGTGTAGGTTTTTCTAAGGTTGGTTCATTATTAGTGTTAATTGGGGTGGGAACATGTGGGAAGTCATCCATGCATTGATCCAAAAAAGAGATAATTGTAGGGAACATATATGTGAAATTGTCTGGTTGTTGGAATAGGGGCAGACCCAGGGTTCAATACTTAACAGTGCACCAACAAAACCTTGACTACCGACCCTTTCAGAAAGACCAACAAAGCAGACAAATTCTCACCCAAGGTAGAAGTAGGGGGGGTTATAGGACACAGGTGTCTGTAACCATGATGGGACATGAATCTGTGATAAGAGCACTTCAAAAAATATTTTTATTAATGCTTAGGAATGGACATGCATTAGTTTATTAACCTAATTAACACCGCAGATCATAATAGAAGATAGATAAGCAGAGTAACCACAAGTAATTATATACCCTGAGAATTCAACACTTAGAACTGTGAATTAAATATAGCATTTATTTACCCTTAATCATAAGTAAAATACTTAAGCAACAACATATATATTCATTACAGATCATAACCAAAGAACTAAGAAAATACATAACAGAAAAGACACTGCACAAAGAAAACCATGAGACACCGGATATACCTAGTTCACCCTAGGGTGGGGCTACGTCCACAAACCACCTCGCCTCTTTTTTATTCGCCAAAATCTTACATCCAGTCACTCATGTGCACTAAGCCACATAGTCTAACTTCTCACTAGACAAGAGATATGCACACTAAGCACTAGATCCTCCTTCTTCACCTTCCAAAACTAGATCAAATGCATAGAGCCAATATCTCTTCTCACGACACTTAGCACCTTCTACAAAATCACAGTCGAGCACAAAGCCTTGACCACACACATTCCTTTGCACAAAGAACACATGACTCTACTACTTCTACAATACATTCATCTTATTTATAATTTACAAAATATTACAATAGGGCCTAAACATGGGGATAAGCCGTGGGTCGACATCCCATAAACGTGTTACAAAACCCTATAGGTCCCCTTATCGGGTCCAAATAATCCTCAAAATAGGTGAGATATGTGATCTTAGCTCTGCCTGGGTGCTCCTACTTTGATCAACATGTCAAAGTCCAAAAGTGGGCCAAAACTGACCAAGCTTTCCCCAAAAATTGGTTGAGGGCCAATAGGCCCCCAACACTCATCTATGACTCGTCCCAAGTCACTTAGGTCCGGACAATGTTACTTCAAAGGCCTCTATATTAACTCAAGTTGCTTTGAATTTCTACCTCGCCTGAGCCACCTGCTCAGCGATCTCCTGGACTGTCTGCTCTGTAACAGGCCCTTTCAGGCATTTTTCTACTGCTACAACTACCTGGTCTGGTTGTGAACCCTGGATATAGATCTCCTTAAACACCTTGCAATCTTCATCCTATACAGGTTGTTAATTTTTTGTTACTTCCATCAACTTACCCTAGAGGGCAGTGATCTGTTGGTGTACTGTGCATTGCTCTTGGGATCTCTTCATCCTTTCCACTGTTGTGAGCATCTTCATCTGCACATACAATGAGAATGCTTGATGTTGTGCCTCATGTAACTAAGCTTACAGATTCTTTACCTATGGATCCTCGGCAAGGCATTCATATGTCTGGGTGCTTCTGTCACTTAACTGTTCACATTCCAAGGTGAGGGATTTTATACTTTCTATTTTTTTTTTGGCTATCTCCTCCCTCTGGTCATGCACCTTTTGCAAGGTGCTTGACATTGTTCAGGCCTCCAGTTCAACTATCCTATCCTAAAATTTTTGGAGGGTCTCTACGAGATTCGATAGGCTCTTGATCCTCCTGTACCAAGCTTGGTAGAGAGTGACATGCTTTGCTTACTTCTTCTTTGACCATGGCTTGCTCTATGAGCAACTATTCTTTTTCTTTCTATAGCTAGGCTTCACCAAATCTCTTTCCTCCTGAAGCTCTGCCTTCTCACTTTCATAAGCATCTACACTTCCCTACGCTGGTCGTAGTTGTACTAGGACTTCGTCTTTCTCCTTTTACAAGGATTCTATAGCCTTCTGCTTCTCTTCCTAAGCTCTCTAGAAACGAACTTTTGTTTCATCAACAAGCCTTCTTAGCTGGGCTGCTCTTTCAATGGTCATTTCTCTCTGTTCTTTCTTGTATGCCTTCAAAACTGCCTCCAATACTTCGACCTGTCCTAGAGGTACTCCTTTAAGGTTAACCTTAACATCCAAGTTGGGGATAGCCTATAACTCTGTGGGGGTGGGAACATTGATGCTATACTGGGGGAGGGTGATCCAAATCCTTGGTTCACACTGCAAAGTTGCTTTGTCCTTTGTGGTTTGTGGTGAGGAAGGCACAGACGATGCAGTAGGCATCGCGTGGACCAAATGAATAGCCCATTGCACTTCCTTCAACTCCCTCTCAATATTTTCATACAACTCCACTTGTTTCTCTTTGTATCTCTGCAACATGTTTTCAGAGGCGTCCTCCATAGCTCCGAGGACCAGACTAATGCCATCGTCAGTGAGAGTGGCTTCCAACTGTGGCTTATTGGCACACATCTTCTTCCTTGTTGAAGGTTTCTTTGGAGTAACTTTCCTATTTTGTGGGGTCACTGTCAAGATAGGGGGATCTTCAGGTGGAGGGGTGGTATCTTCGCCTTCTCCTTTCTCTTCTTCTCCTTCATTTTCCCCTCCCTATCCTTCTGCTTCGTCTTATCCTCCTCCACATCCTTCTTCTTCGTCTGCTCCTCATCCTGGTGAGCCAAACCCATTATATCCAGAAGTTTTCTCTTCGTCCTCTTTGTCACTCTCTATATCCTGGACTTCAACCTAATTTTTCTGCTTCTTCGTCCCACTGGACTCTCCTACATGTTCAACTTGCATGACCATCAGGCTTCCTATAGTGTTAGTGTCAGATAACTCTGCATCAACGATAGGTACAATAAATTATTTTGGCCATTCCTTTATGATCTGTTCCATGTCTTCATCCGAGATCTTATAGTATGACTGTAATCTTTCCTGGTGCTCATCTCTTCACACGATGATGTAAATGAAGTGGGGATCAGCGCAAAAATTCGCTATGGGTCGGTATTGATGTAGCATACATGGTGTCATACAAGGGAATTCTTCAATGGTGACTTTTAACTACTGATAATACCTGTGAAACACATCATTAGACTGCCACTTCTTCATCATATCATTGGTATACCACAGGGTGTAAAACTGAGAGGCCAAAGGCTCCGCAGGTTATATCTCTAGGAAAATATCTCCTTCAGGCATTTTCCAAGCCATAATTGCAATCAATATGATCAACCAGCTATAGTGAAACTCATATCCCAAGTCCTGGGCTTCGTAATAATCCTTTTCTAATTTGTTGATGAGGTAGTTCGTCGAGTTCATCTGCATGCCCTCCACACACTTTCCTGCGAGGTCCACCATGAACCTAGTGACTTGTGTGGGGTGGTTCTTCCTCACTATATTGCCAGCTAAGAGTTAAAAAGCAAGGCACACTGCGCCAACCTATATAGAGGCTACCTTGTAACCTTGCTTCCCTGTTTCTACCTCTCCATAGGATTCTTTGATGCACTACACTAACGAGCGGTCTGAGGTCTTCCCTGGATAGAACTGTTGTGGGTCAGGACCCTTCAAAATTGAACCTGTGATACGGTGGATCAATGTTGGATCCACAATAATTCTTATGTCAAGCCATAGATATCCACCATGATAGCACAACATAAGGAGTTTAATGCGAGCGTTAACCTCCTGGTGGGAGCCAAAATGGAGAATCTTCATTACGTTCAATAAAGTTGACTATGCCAACCCCTTAATCCATGGTTGTGGGATGAGTCAAGGTTTCTTTCTGGTTGTATTCATCTATTAACGGTGAGGAGAAAGCATGGCGTAGTTCTTCTGGTCTCCTAAGTTGAAGTTATTGTGCTTCAACGATGCGATCCACCCCAAATGACTCCCTACTATGTGAATTCCTTTCGGAATGTACATAGTGAACACGGGGTACTAGAAATCATGAGGGATATTGTCACAGTTAACATCATCGGCCAGAGGTGGGATATACTCAGGTAAAATCGATAGGACCTACTTCGCGTTAGCTAGATCAACGTGGTGCTTATTTCTCTGCTCAGTTACGGGGTTGATGTGGGTGGAACAATGTCTAGTCGAAGAGGAATCCTGTAGTCCCCTAGTCGACGATGCCTGAATACCTTCGGATACAAGTCTTTCGACCATGATCTTCCTAAGAGATTCTTCGACAGATTTCTCAAGGTCGCTAGATTTTCCCTACATTGTAGCTTTTAACATATAGCAGGTAGACAAATAGATAGGTGGGGTATACTTCAGATAACGACATGTGACACAATTCGACAGTTGGACAATTCTCGATTTAGCTCATTCAATCGCGGGTAGAAAAAAGTGGTCTCGGTGCAACGATCAATGAGTTAAATAAGCGGGGTGGTCGTGATGGATCTTCCAATGGACAGGAAAAATCTTCCATTAATGTAAATATATCTTTTATAGCACGGTCTCAACGTCCAAAAGTAGTCCATAAACCCATAAATGTGTTTCCTAAACATTCTGGAGCATCATTATAATGGTTGGGACGCCTCCAAAGGTCATATAAATTTGCCAGGGTGAAGTCCAAGTCTACGTGGACTTGTTGTTCCAGCGTGGCTCAAATTCTGCAAACCTGCCTCCTGCAAGGTTCCAGTCTGCGAAGTCTTCCATCTAGTTTATGTAACTTCTTGTAGCTTTTCCAACTTATATTCTTTTTATTGAGCTTCCTTGCCTTCTTTCCTATGATCTGAGTCTCTTTAACTATTTTCGGAACCCTCTTTCCATTTTTATTCTTATCTTTCCCTAGCGTAGTGGCTTCGCACTATTGAGGTACCCTCAAAGGTTCTAAAGTTAATATCCATTTTCTTAACAATTCCTACGTGGGCACACTTCTCTCTTGGATAAATAGGTCCTTCAAGACTTCTTTCATTCTTTCAACCTTGATATTTAATTATTTTTCTTTATGTGCCTCCTGTGTTGTTACTTTGTTCTGTTGCTTCAACTTATCCTCTCGTTCTTCACTTAGTTGGTCTATTTTCCTGGATATGAAATCCCTTAATTATTTCTTTTTCTTTTTTCTAGCTTCTTCCTCTGCATTCCTTTAGATTTGATCCTTCTCAATCCACATCTTACTTAACAAAAGTGGGAAAAGGTCATTGTCCTCAACAAACCTAATGACTTCAAATTCTTCTTCATTTGATGTTCCATGAACATTCATAGGTACAATAGTTACTCTTCCACATAAAGTTATCATATTTCCCTTAAATAATCCTATCCTTCCGAAAGAAGGTAACACAGTAGGATTTCCCAAAATTTCCCAAGTTTCTTCTATCATGATATTCACTTGTGTTTCTTCATCTAGGACTATACAATCTATGTTGAATTTTTCTATTCTTGCACTTATGCGTTGTTTTTCTTTCAGACTTTCTAGTAAACTGGCATATTTATGAACATTCATCGTTTCTTCCAACTGTAATAACGTAGTCTGAACTTCCTCTAACCTTTTCTCTTGATGAATTTCTAACATACCCTTAGTCTCTTGACTCTTTTAAAATTTTTCTTGTCTTATGCCCATCCCTTCAAATTTAGCAATAATTCTTGGACAATCCTCAACCTCATGACCAACATCCTTACAACAAAAACAAATAGGGCCTACCCCAGGACATTCCTTAGCAATATTTCTTGGCCTTCTTCAATTATAATACAAAGTCAATCCTCTTTTTCTCTTAAAT
>ML780574.1:274834-291652 GCA_009831015.1 Picea engelmannii | reverse complement strand
CACCAATAAAACCCCAACTACCGGCCCTTTCAGCAACACCTACGAAGTAGGCAAAGTCTCACCCGAGGTAGAAGCAGGGGGGGTTACAGGACGTAGGTGTCTGTAACTAGGCTCAGACATGAATCCGAGATAAGAACACTTCGCATAATATTTTGTTAACGGTTAGGAAGTGACATGCATTAGTTTATTAACCTAGTTAACACCGCATATCATAATAGAAGATAGATAAGCACAATAACCACAAGTAATTATATGCCCTAAGAATTCATCATTTAACACTGTGAATTAAATCTAGCATTTATTTACCTTTAATCATAAGTAAAATACTTAAGCAACAACATATATATTCATTACAAATCATAACCAAATAACTAAGCAAATGCATAATAGGAAATACACTGCACAAAGCAAACCATGAGACACCAGATATACGTGGTTCACCCCAGGGTAGGGCTGCATCCACAAACCGTTTCTCCTCTTTATTATTCACAAAAATCTTACATCTAGTCACTCCTGTGCACTAAGCCACATATTCAAACTTCACACCAGGCAGGAGATTTGGGCACTAAGCACTAGATCCTCCTTCTTCACCTTCCATAACTAGATCAAATGCATAGAGCCAATATCTCTTCTCATGACACTTAGCACCTTCTACAAAATCACAGTTGAATACAAATCCTCAACCACATACATTCATTTTCACAAAGCACATGTGACTCTACTACTTCTACAATGCATTCCTCTTTTTTATACTTTACAAAATCTTACAATAGGCCCTAAACATGGGGACAACCCATGGGCCGACATTCCATAAACTTGTTACAAAAATGTAGAGGTCCCCATACTGGGTCCACATAACACTCAAAATAGGTGAGATTCGTGATCTTAGTTCCACCTAGGTGCTCCTACTTTGATCAACGTGTTGAAGTCCAAAAGTGGGCCAAAACTGACCAAAGTTTTCCCAAAACTTGGTCGAGGGCGAACATTGGTTGATCACATAATGCACAAGGGAATCTCATTTGTTCTTTTATTGATGTGGAAATCTAATGAGTGTTAGTAATAATCACAATGGTAGGAGGTGCTTGCGACATTGCATGAAAGGTTGTTTGGCACACTACTTCTAGGGT
This sequence comes from Picea engelmannii, assembly GCA_009831015.1. Classification (NCBI taxonomy): domain Eukaryota; kingdom Viridiplantae; phylum Streptophyta; class Pinopsida; order Pinales; family Pinaceae; genus Picea; species Picea engelmannii. Next base: position 290,525 of record ML780574.1, on the reverse strand, counting down.
CTCTCTAAATTCGGGAAGAGATGGGAGATGATGGGTGTAATGACCATATTGTGAGAAGATGGTACTGTGAGAATATGGTACATGCGTGTTTGGTTTTGAGACCTTTAAATTTGGATGAGGAAGGTTCTGTATGTGTGGGTGTTGCTACTAGGGTTGGAAAATGATTTTTTTTTGGGAAGAGGAATGAGATTATGTAACTCTTGAAAAGTGGGGAAGAGGTTTGTTGGGTGTCCAATTGTTATGCAAATTATGCATGGTGGTTGAACTCGAGGGGGTAAAGGGAGTATGGGATCCTTCTTATTCTTGGTTTCCTATTTCTTGTTTGTGCTTCCCCCTTTGTTGGTATAATTTCCCCCAACTATGTGACCTGTTGGAAGAGTGGGTGTTTGAGCCATTGATTGTGTAGGAAACACCTCTAGTTGAGGTGGTATGGATGGGACTGGTACTATAAATGGTGGATCTAAATACCAAACTAGGATGGATATTACCATGTTTGGAAAGGTGAGGGTGGCCACAACCCATTATATTATTACTCTAGGTTATGGTTAGAAAAGGGTATTTGGGTGATGGCCTATGGGACCATCTACAAAAAAACTATTTATCCCATCATTGGTGAGTTTTATGAAATGGGTAAATATTCCAGACAATTTGGTGAAGGAATTTCTGAAAGGTGTGTGGGTCATGGAGAAGAATATATAGAGGGTTGGGGTGAGGGTCCCTCAAGCGGAGGGTCATCAAGAATTTCCACACCATTAGAGTTAATGAAACGGACTTGAGTTTCATTTGTTGTAGGGAGGTGAGGGGGAGTTCCCTAGTGTGAGCCCATCAATGCTGGGTCGTGAAATAGTATTGGTATGAATTCCATAACTGGAGAAAGGTATGAACTAGCTTAGATGAGGGGAAGGATGTTAACTATGTGCCATGACTGATTAAGATCATAGTGGGGCAACAAGTCAATGGTGAAGATCTTCCCGTTGTGGGGAAAGAGCATGGTCCGAAATATAGAAGAGGATACAACTTGCATGGAGTACATGTAGTCATGTCCAAAGAGGATATTGTAATCCGATTGGGAATCAATGACCTCATTTTCCATAAGAATTGTTTTACCCCCTAGTTCCACTTGAACATTTTGGTAGAGACCTTTTGGTTGGGATGGGTGGCCATCGTGTGCTATGAGGGTAATGGAAGAGGGAGCTAATTCAAGTGATCCAATTTATTTCCATATAGTTTTGGACATCATGCAGGTAGATTCCCCTTCATCGGTTATACATCAATGGACTATGATGTTCCATATTTTGACGGAAATTTGGAAAGCAATGAGAAAGGGAAGACGCAGTTCATCTTTTTCCAAATCAAAACTAATCAGAAAACTATCTCCTAGGTCAACTTCCCCCAATTGTGAAAGAAAGGCCTTTCTTTATGAAGGGAAAGTCTGGAGAACCTCTAATATTGTCATGGAATATAGTGACTAGAGAAAAGCATCAATAAGGATGTATTTTTATATGGACCTTGTGTGAGGGTTATGAACATTCCTATGCAGAGGTGCATGGGGGATCCCAATAGTGGCTTCAGTATTAGGATGAGGTATCATCAAAGTTTTTCCTGCTAGAAATTGGGGGGATTCTGATGTGGTTGGGGAAGGGTAAGAAGGCATAGCATATTTATGGCTACAACTTTGTCAAAGAATTTCCTTTGTAGTGGTGAGAAGGATGTTGCGATCTGTTGAATTACTAGGGTGAGGTTGTTCTCGGTGAGTGTATTGTCCCATGTATTTTGGGTGAGGGGAAGTTTATATTTGTGTGTTAATGAGTCCTTGTTGAGGAATCAAATTTTGCAAGACCATTGGTGTTGGGGGAGGAAGGTAGTTTGTAGGTACATGTTTTGGTCCCTAGGAAGGTGGGGGCCTTTCAATATTCATGGATTTTTTAATCCATTTTTAATTGACGATTTCAGTGCAATGATGGGTGTAATGGCCATAGTCACCACACAATGCACAAGCGAAATTGGTTCAAATATTTTTGTTTGTCCCTTGTCATGGTTGGCCATTTTTATTTCCCACTAGGGGGTTTTGGTTATCTTGATTCTGGTTTCCCCTAGTTGGGGAAATTTTCTATTAGGGATTTCCCCCTTAGCCTTAGTTTTTATTGTTTTTTTTCTTCCCATTTTTACATTTATTGTTATATTGGTTGGGGGGATTGGAGTTATTCAATTTTTCAAAGGCATGAATTTGTTTAATGGGAGAGGGTTGAATAAAATTCACCCCCGACTATTTGTGTCCATGCAGTGGGGAAACAGGTTGAGGGGGACTATGAAATGGATAGTACAACTAACCTTGATGAAGGTTCTGTATTGAGTGTACGAGGTGGATGTGCCACTCCCAATATTTGGGATGTATAGATGGGTAAGTGATAGACCTGGGAGTGGTGTTGGTACCTAGGTAGGTAATGACATAGGTACATGTCCACTCATCGTAGGGTAGGAGGTACCAAAAATGATGCTTGGTTTGATAGGGGAGGATAGTATGGGTTTCCCACATATGGTTGGTGGTACTATTTCCCCCCAAACATGGGTACATATTGAGAATATGAGTGAGCATGGATAATGGACACAATTAACCCATCAGTGGTGTGGGATGATCTGATTTTGTCTTGGCCAAAGGGGAGAGGACGGGGATAATCAGGAAGGACGAACTATATGTACCTCAATTGTGAATAGATGAGGTCAAAATATTGAACCTTTCAAATGGATTCTTTTTCACTTTGAGGGAGCACGGTAGCCACATCCTTGGATATCATCAAGAATAGTGATTTAAGGAACCAGTCTAGTCATTTCTAGAGGTGGTGTCGACATTGCAAATGCTTCTTCACTACTGTCATTCATGAATATGATCAAGAATGTGTATTTTTGTGGTTTTTTCAAACTCTGAAAGGTTTTATAAATCTGTATCATGGTGTATGGGTAACTGAAAGAAGGATAAGAAGGATTTCTCCAATGATTCTAAGGTTGTATGGTACCCAGATTTCTCATCCACATACCACTTGGTGGATGGACCAATTAGTTTCCTTTAGAATAAACTTAAACGAATAGAATCATCCATGATTCTATTGGAAGGATAGGTGAAATTTAATCATATGGTTAGATAGGTCTTCACCCATTTTTCCTTCAAACTTGAGGATGTCATAAGGTAACTTGGTAGGCATATTTTTCCAAGCAGGGTCATTAGTTAATTTTATCAAATCTGAAATATTGAGGGATGTCAAATATGGCATGGTGGGAGTTGGTCCAACCATGACGTTTGAAGGTTGAGAAATGTTTCCTTGCAAGGGAGGTTGGGAGCTTGTACCTTGTGAAGAGGTTTGGGATCCTACTCCTTGTGAAGAAGGACTAATGGATGGGTTTTTTTGGGTATTCGAGCCAAGAAAAGTGGAACCAACCAAGCATGATCCTAAAATAGTGGTATTAACTATTGTATGTGATGGTTGAGTTGATGTGTAAACCAACATAGGGACACCTCCTAATATTGGAGGTATGTTTCTCAAGTGCCTAGAAAAACGGGGACTATGTGGTTCCCCTATGGTTCTGGACTATATGTGAATGTGTGTGAATGGTAGTGAGAGAGATGAAAAAGTTCTTTCCAAAAATTTGGTACTATCTCGACAATGTTATTTAACTCTACATGAAATCAATAGGGGAAATCATACATACATGAACTAAACAATCAACAATGTAAGATAGTTTTGGGTTTTGTCTACATGGGGGAAACAAAAAATGAAATGTGTCTTAAAATACCTAACATCCTTCCTTTAAAAATTACTAGTCCTTCCAAAATCAATCAACAATAGGGAATGAAACCACTAGAGGAGGATCTAGTGAAGGTATGAATAATCAGTTATAATGAGGGGTGAAGGGGGCATATTTTGAAAGTACTAACAATATTTCCCAAAATCCATTCAAAATATTATTAAGGTACGATTGTATCCCACAAATACCACCTGGGTAGATAAAAACCTATATTCATCCACTAAGTCACCTCGATCAAGCATGAAATTTATATTTTCAGCCTAAGAAATGGATCACAAGATGGATTCTTTCCGAGAGTTGGGTGACTTGAGGAGGCACACACAAAACAAATAGACATCGAACTTCAACACTGCATGGGTATGCCCTTGTATTATGATGTAGGAATGGTTATTTAGAGGAATTCAGTCCTCTATTTCACAACTTCTAAGTTTCAATGAGAGATGATAATGGGGAGTTATTTGGATGCCTATCCCCAAAATCATAACTTAGATTACAATTTTCTTTTATGCTCCTCTTGTGGAGGTTAAATATATGTTGTTTAGTGGTTTCTTTTAGGATGTTAAATGGGTTTTGAGGTTGGGATAATGTGTCAACCTTGTTGATTAAAATGGTGTGAGAAAAATACTTCTATTAGATAGATGAAACTCTTCTGATTCTCCTAGATCACTTGTGGGCAATGGAAGAAGAGCATACTATAGTTTCAAGTATATAATAACAACCTTTTGATTGTGTGGTGAAGTGATTTTGTGTGAAAGAAATCATGGTGTGAAATGATTTTTAATAAGTTAGTGATCAAAATTTTAACATGTGGACATCTCTTGATCCTTTACAAATATTTCTTATCTCTAACTTACTAAATTTTTAAACAATCCTTGTGAATTTGTAAAATCCCTATATCACTAGCATGGTGGACATGTGAGTCCTTACTCTTAATATATTCAACTTGTTAGAGTGTTATTTAATCTAAGAAAACTTTGAAATCCTACCTATATTGTATAGATGTGAGCATATATGGGATCTTACATGTTGATTTTCCAAGAGGATTCAACCCTTGATATGCATAAATACCATGTTGATATTTTACCACTCTACTCAAAATGGTTAGGGACCTAAACTCCTTAACCCGTCACATAGGTAGAAAAATATATTTCAATGTAATAAAGGCTGACATTAGTTAATAATACCTATTTAATAAATGTGAACAAGTCAATGTAAGAAGAACTAATAGAAGATTCCGCTTCTAGAAGGATCTTCCTCTAGAATGATATTTAGAAGACATAATTAGTATAAATAAGAGTAGGAGGCATGAGAAGTCTTTGAATTGAGAATTATTGTAATAGATATCTACTCTATTGGAGGTTTCCCCTTCAAAGAGGAAAGTGAATATTGCTTTCTATGAATAAAGGTGTCATTTTTGGTGTTTGTCTTCTCAATATTTTGTTGTTCCATTTACCTATTCTAAATATTCATGTTTTTTCATATTATATTACATATGGTACCTTACATGTGGTATCATAGCACTTTCCATGGCAGGAATTGTGAGTCAATTATTTTTCAGGGTAGAGACGTGTTCCGACATATTATAACTACAATGATATGTTGTTCAGTGTATAAATCCATGTTTGGGGAAGCATACATGTAGGAAACACGAGAGGTTTTTAATATCACATTGTTGGAAACCCTTGTAACCCTTGTTGGTACCTCTTTGAGTGGTAGTGCATTAGACAACAACTATATATGGACTTACCTAGGTATCCTAAAAAATACTATAGATCAACTGATCGACTGCCTAATTGTTATAGTGCCACCGAGAATAACACTCGAGAAGATACCCTCTAGTACCTGGGTAATTGGGTAGTACAACTAAGGGTACGGTCTAGCCTCCTTAGTTGGTACACTGAGATATTGGGTTGAGTACTATTGTTCGGCCCCACATGTATATTAGAGATATATAGCACAATGAAAACCATTGTCTATAGGAACCCTGAAAAATCCCTAACTCTTGATATGAAAATAGAAAAACACAGAAAAAACAAGATCTTTTGTCGTGTAACCTTTCCTCTTGCATTCTAGTTGTAAAATTACTGCACATTTTTCCAGTTAATAATTTGGGCATTTCAACACTAAAATATTATTCATATGATTTTGTGGCCTTCCCATACCCTTATTTGAGACATGTCCCATTAGAATCCTCTTTTCATTCATAATGATACCTATCATTTTTAATCCCTTTTTTTGTGGTCTCGACCCCCTTCCCAACACCCTTGTTTGGGACCTATCCCATTGGATTCCCCTTATCATACTGATTGTACTGGTATCTATCACTTTTAATCATTATTTTCCATGGACCTAACCACCTTTTTAAGACACCCTTCTTTCCCACCTCTTCATGTGTTTCCCCTTCACCATGGCCAACACCCACATCCAAGAACTTGAAAAATGAATCAATACTCACATAGATGCCAAATGGACTACATGAAAGAGGAACTAAAGTACGACATCAATTCCCACCTTGCCAACAAGCTTGCACCCCACCTTCATTCTTAAATTGAATCCTTTTTTTCCAAGGGACTAGAAAAACTATCATTTCCTGGAGTCCATACCTCATTTGAACAACCTTCTAACCCATCAAGTAGAACTTTCTCCAATTCTCATTCTTTTCAATCCAACCCCTTTCATCGTGATCTATGTCTTTCATGATTAGAGGTGAACAAGTTTGATGACTTGGATCCCACTGGTTGGGTCACTCAAATGGAACATTACTTCTCCTTGCATGGAATCACTAACGACTTGGCCAAACTTTGTTACAATGTCCTCTATATTGATCCTAAAAATTGGAAATGGTGACAATGGTGTAGAAAATCACACCAAGGATATGTTTCTTGGACACATTTTGTGGATGAAATTTATGAATTCTTTGACAACAACACACACTCCCTGAGCTATTTGACCTAATTGAAATAATCAAGTACCATGGAAGAGTTCATCGCCACATTTGACCAATTGGATTTCAGAATAGAGGGAATGTTTGATACCTTCTTCCAAGAATTATTTATCAAACTAAAGGATTAAATCGAAGCCCAAGTCCTCATGACTCTCCCCCATACTTGGTTGGAAACTACTCAACATTCCAAGGAAGCATAACAAGTTTTTTCCCAACAACACAAACCCTCTTTACTTCCTCTCCCTCACCCTCCCAATCCGGCCCCACATCCCACCCCTCTCAAGATCCATAAATTAACTCAGGTATAAATGGATGAATTCCAAGTCAAGGGTCTTAGCTATAATTGTCGTGGAAATATTTTCCAAGGCAAAAGTGTAAGGATCAAAAGATATTTATGGCCATCTTGGAGGATGTGTCTAACAAAGAGGTAGAGGATCCTCTTGTGGCATAGATACCTTATCCAAGTGATCTCACTTCACCATATGATCCACTAGAAGTTGAACTAAACATTTCATTAAATTCCCTCACTAGATTCTTTGCTCCCCAAACCCTCAAGTTGATTGACTATATTAAAAATCAGAAGGTCATCATCCTAGTTGACAGTGGCAGCACCCATAATTTTATTCATCATCACATTTCTCAAGAAACTAATTTCTATATATGTTCCATCAACAATTTCCAAATCATGATTGCCAATGGAAGTTCCATGAAATGTGGGGGGCGTTGTGAAAATGTGTGTCTCCAAATTGGTCAGTACAAGCTAAAATATCATATGTTTTCTATCGACATGGGTGGTTGTGAAAATGTTCTAGGTGTTTAATGGTTATGCACTCACAATACCATCCTCATGAATTTAAAGGAATTTACCAAGCAATTCTAATAGGAAGGCTATCAGTATAGGTTCGAAGGAATAACAACATGCTCCCCTAAGATAATAAATTATTACCAAATAGAAAATCTCCTAAAAAATAGTCATTCGTGCATTAGCCACAAATCCATGTCATTCAAGAAGTGGAGACACCCTTTGTGCATACTGACCTCCAATTTTTCCTCTCCAAACACTAAATTGTGTTTTCCACTCCCCATGGATTTCCCCCTTCCCGTGGTGTTGATGATCATTCCATTCCTCTAGTTTCAGGTAGTCTTCTACCTAATATTTACCCTTATCATCATGCCTTTTCATATAATAATTAAATTGAGCAAATTGTTCAAGAATTTCTCAACATGGGTGTCATTTGTCGTATCACTATCCCCCATTCTTCTCATGTGGTCATGGTCCTCAAGAAATAAGTCATGCGAAGCATGTGTCCAAACTTTCATGCCCTCAAAAAACTCACCATCAAAGACAAGTTTCCCATTCATGTAATTGATGATTTATTGGATGAATTTAGTGGTGCTCAATAATTTACTAAACACGATCTTCGTTTTTTCTACCACCAAATATGTATGAAAGAGGTAGACATTCTCAATATTGCATTTCAAACTCATGAGGGTCACTATGAGTTCTTGGTCATGCCCTTTAGCCTATGTAATGCCCCCTCCACTTACCAAAGTATCATGAAACATGTATTTCATCCTTTTCTCTATCATTTTGTGTTATTTTTCTTTGATGATATTCTCATCTTTAGTAAAACATGGACGATCAATGTTTCCCATGTGGATAAAGTTCTCCATCTACTTTCTTAGAACCAAATTTTCTTGAAACAATATAAATGTTCCACTAGTGCATCATAAGTGGATTAATTTTACATATTATCAGCAAGGATGGTGTAAGGGTGGATCCTAATAAAATTGAATCTATGCAGGATTGGCCTGGCCCCAAAAATCTCTAGAAATTATGTGGTTTTTTGGGTTTAATGGGATATTATCACAAGTTTGTTCATAATTATGGAAAAATTTCATCACCTCTCAAATTCTCTCCTTAAAAATAATTCTTTCAATTGGATTCCAGTACCTAATCAATCCTTACACACCTTGAAAGTGATTGTGTGCACAACTCCTTTCGTGGCCCTTCCCGACCTGGAGCAGTCCTCACACAAGAAGGATGACCTTTGTCCTTCACTAGAAAACAAATTTCAGAGCGACATTTGGTCCAATCAATTTATGAAAAGGAAATGTTGGATATTTTTCATGTGGTGGATCTACGACGTCCTTATGTATTTGGGAAATAGTTCCAAATTAAGACAGATCATTAGAGCCTTAAGAATTTTCCAAAACAACAAATTTCATCCCTAGAATTAAAAAAATGGGTGACCAAGATATTTTTATATGATTATGATATCATTTACAAGAAGGACAAATAAGTTGTGTTTGTTTATTCTCTTTCCAAGAAGTATGAATATGAAGGATCCCTCTTTTATCTCTCATTCCCTGTACCAATTTGGCTCCAAGTTGTTCATAGAGAATGGCTACAAGACCCCGAAATTTATTTCCTTATCCAACAATTGCAAGACAATTTTGTAGTTTCTCCAGGGTACTTGTGGTACAATGATGAGCTTCACTAAAAAGGCCATCCTGTATTTAAGAAAACAGTCACAACTTAAATCTACAGTGTTCTTGGAGCTTCATGCCTCCGCCACAGGTAGGCATTCAGGGTTTGTTGGTTGTGGAGCCTATTATATTCTCAATTCATAGGTTTCTTTCAGCCGTGCTTGGATATCATTCCCTAACTGGGGGTGTAGGGGTATTTCCCCCCAAAAACTATCACCAGGGGGGTCAGAGGGGGGTGATGACAATTTGTTTAGCTCCCCCTAGCAGGGGATTCAAGGGTAGCACCCTTGAAGTGAAATTTTAGGAAAATTTTCCTTGTAAAATATTGCAATTATAAGGTCGCAGATCTGACGGTAAAAGTTATTTTTTTCCCTATAAGGAAACCCTCTTTTATGAGGGAATTGTATTGTGACAGGGTATTATCGCGAATATTTTTATTTTGACATAGGATATTGTGAGAGAAAGAAGAGGAAGTTTCAATGTGTGTGTTGTAGGTTGTATCCATTCATTTTGTTGGATAATAATAAGGAAGGATCCAACAATTTCTCTGGTGGATGTAGCCCACTCTAGGTGAACCACATATATCTGTGTCTCTATTGTATTATGTATCTTCTATGTTTTATTTCCGCATTTGTTTTATTTTATTTCTCTACAGTCTTGTTTTTATAACAACTAGTATTAGAGAGAAAGTTAACTCAAAGGAAAAGATGGTTCCTGGTTCAAGTGGGAGTAATGGAGGAAGTTGGAAAGTTTAGGGTTGAGACATTTAATAGAAAAAAAATACCAGTTATGGAAGATTCATATGGAAGACTATTTATATCAGAAGGATCTATTCCTACCATTGGGAGGAATAGAAAAGAAGTTGATGGCCATGAAGGATGAAGAATGGGAGGTTCATGACATAAAGGAACTGGGATCGATACAGTTGAGACTAGAAGTGTCAGTGGATTTAAATATTTTTAAATAAAAGACAATAATGGAGTTGATGGATGCATTGGATAAACTATATGAAAAACCCTCAATGTCCAATAAGATATTTCTAATGAAGAGATTATTTAATATGAATATGTGATAAGGTGGGTGTGTTGCAAATCATTTAAATGAATTTAATATGATTAATAATTAACTAAGTTTTGTAAAAGTGGACTTTGATGATGAGGTCGAGGCTTTTCTAATCCTGTGCTCATTTCCAGAAAGATGGAATGGCTTGTTCATGGCTGTAAGTAACTCTGTCTTTGGTTCAAACACTCTAACATTTTATGATGTTGTTGGTGTTATACTTAGAGAGGAAATGCGACAGAAAATCATAGGTGAAACATCAGGTAATGCGTTGACTATGGAGAACAGAGGAAGGCAAAAGGATAGAGGAAAGGGCTCAAGGAACCATGGGAATTATATAAAGGGAAGATCCAAATCCAAACTTTGAAAGATAGAGTGTTGGAATTGTGGGAAGAAAGGAGATCTGAAGAAACACTACATAGCTCCAAAGAAACAAAGAGATGGGCAACAAGAGAAAAAAAAAGAAGCAAATGTAACAGGTCATGTGTTAGAAGATGCTTTGATTCTTTCTGTAGATAACATTTCCAACTCTTGGGTAGTATATGTAGGGGCTTCATTTTATGTCACACCCCATAGGAAACATTTTCTATATTATATTCATATCTTCTCCCTTTCCCACTTGGAAATTTGGGATTTCTGTCCTTCCCTCCTGGAAGTTCATGAGATCCTACATTGATGTCAACTCATTTCCCACCTGTCAATGTGATAGCTCACTGCTGCCCTCCTAGCAGTATATGATATCAATCGATCTCTCTGGATTTCCCACCTGACAACTTGAAAATTCACCACTGCCCTCCAGACAGTTTACGAGATCTCTTCTTGATATCCCCTCCTCATCATTGAGGTTTTATCCTTTGGCTCACATATGTGAACCACTTTCTCTGTGCCACTGAGGGTTTCAATTTCCCTCAGCCACCTCCTCAAATCCCGTTTCTGCCTTCAGGCCATCAACTTTTGAACATGCCACTTTTATTTCTTCTTCATTGGCCATTCGTACTTACAATGTACCTGGGACTCTTGTTGCATATTCAATGCTATCTTCTTCATTTCTTCTCTAATTACACTGAGATCCTTGTCAATTTCTTCTTTTCTTTTCTGCTTATGGTCGCCTTCTCAACCACGCGTATGGCCTTCATTATCCATATTCTCTTGCTTCACCTTCATCCCACCTGGCTGTCTACCATTTGTTGCACACCTTACAACAATATTTACAGAGCCTCACACTCTGTCTCCCTTCACCTATTGGCTACAAGAAAAATAAAGATTTGACACTACTTGATGTATTCAAAATGTCTTATCTTCCTTTTCATCATGTCTGCAAGCAAATTTTGGCTCTGATACCACTTCTCGTGCATCCCCCCTACCCTCCTAGGGATTGTACAACCTCTCAATCTTGGATCTTCAAATATCTGATTCGGATCGACTCTTCGGGACCCTACTAGGCCCACAAATCATTTTACACAATCCCCTTTTCTTCATATGGCCATGAGCTATGACCTCGAGCCAATCCTCTTTGCAACTCTGCTGACTCCCTTTTTCCCAATATTTGAATCGGTGAATTTATCCGGGATCGGATCTACGGTCCACGTCTCTCAAACAACCAACAACTATGATTTGCTTCAGACTCCAGCCTTCGGGTATCTTCTTGCTATGCTCTCCTCTTTCTTTCTAGATTACTTTTCCTCCGAAGCACGCGGATATCCACCACGTGTCCTTATGGATCAAACGATCAAACTTCACAATAACTCATAGAATTTATATGATTTTCCTAATTTAGGTATGAGAGGTTTATCATTATCCCCTATTACATATGCTAATACCTAGAAGGATGAGTATTTCCCAAAAAACTCAACAATGAGCATTCCCTATGATAAATGGTATAATGTGGGCTTTAACTTCATGAGTGGCATGCGTAGTCATGTGATATTATGTGATATATTCATCAACATTTTCCTCTTTCTTTATTCATTTAAACATTTTTTATTTATTTTGACATTCATTTACTCATTTTTTTGATATGCATTCATTGCATAAGAACTGGGGTGATGGAATCATACTGAAGGGGCATTGTTCATAATTTGTATTCTTTGTCTTTTTTTTATATATTTATTTTCTTTTCATTCTCTTTGCAATTTGATTTTAACTTCTCTCTTTCTTTTCTTTTATGTATAGCTACATCAACCTGAAACATTTAAGATCCTTCTTCCCATTAGACTCTAAACCATGAAATTATATGTGTGGCATATGACTACCAATTGAAAAATGGGGAAAACAAAGATTGGGAAAGATGGATAATATTATATATGTATAGGTATATGGAAATGTTAACACTATCAAAGAATCAAGTAGTGCAATTGTTCCCAATAGTGACAACACATATCTAGGGGATGATGATGAGCACCAAGGTTAAATAAGGAAAAAAAAACAAATTTAGAGCATCATGATCCATTTTCCAACTCAAATGATGATCATTAATATCATGACCATTACATAATGCATTAACAGTGAATATCAAGTATCGAAATAAGATACCTATTGAATATCAATTAACATAGTCATCAAATGAGAGTGAGATGAACAAAATGTGGGAAGCATCACTAATCATCTATGTCTAGAGAACCAAGGATTTTGTCTGTGGGAATACTATGTGAGATATGGATCATAGATGAAAAATATTCTCTATTTATCCCTATATGTGAGCGGGTAATAGTCCTACGAAATGCCACTTAGGTAAATGAAGTTAGATTTTTTCCCCCAAAGAATGAATTCTATTGGAATTTGATTTCTACCAAGGTGGGATTTATAATCAATTCGTACTTTTTCAAGAGCACACTAAAGATGGTTATAAATATTTTCTAGGGTGTCTCTAAAATAATAATTAGGTTTTTACATCCACTAGTGAGTGAGAGAGAAAAGTCAAGAATGATTGGTAAATCATCAAGAAGAGTTGGTTGAAAATTATAAGACACTTCGAAATGAGAATTATTTGCAGAATTATGAAAAAACCCTATTTTCATGTTTCGTTATTCATTTATTTTTATTTTCTTCCGACTTCACATACTGATTTTTAGATATGGATTAATTGCATAGGAGCTAGGGTGATGGCCTTGTAGTGAAGGGGCATTCCTCATACTTTGTCCTTTATATATATATATATATATATATATATATATATATATATTTCATTTCATTTTCTTTGCATTTTGATTTTAACATATTTCTCTTTTCCTTTTATTTATATGTATATCTACATCAACCTCAAGCATCCAAGATCCTTCTTCCCATGGGACTCTAAACCATGAAACTATGTGTGGCATATGACTACCAACTCAATGGGGAAGATGAACATTGGGAAATATGGCTAAATTTATATATGGATATGGATATGGACACACTACCCCTATCAAAGAACCAAGTAGTACATGTGGAGGGCATGAATCAACATGTGGTTGACCAGTTCTCTTTGGCCATCCTCTACGAGGAAAATGAAATTGTAAAGGGTTCTCCAAATATGATTAAGGAACTATGAGTTGTAAAGATATATTCTAGTGAAAGGGAGACCAAGCCATGGAAACAAATAAGAAAAAAATAGATCTACAACATTCTAAGTGGTGAGTTCTTTGTTGTAGGAAATAAGGAGTGTCATCTTGGCAAGGTGGCACACAATTGAAAATATGGAATTATATTGGTGGGTTGTCATATGGGAACCACTAATAAAATCCATGGGAATGGGTGGCCAAGGAATATTAGTAATCGAAAGTGGTAGTGAGATTTTGAAATTACAATTGGTAGGTTTTTATGAGAAGGAAATCACATATATCTTTATGGTATGCCAAAAAAATTATTATTACAAATGATGGATGGTTTTGGTCATGCCAAGTTGTTGAAATATTTTAACTTTGAAGAATATTCTAATTATAATTGAGTTTTTATCTTATAGATCAAATCCCATTTTTTGGATTGACCATGTGAGGTCTTGTATAAGACAAAATCCCCTTTTGTGGATTGGTAAAGCCATACTTATATGGTGGTGTTTGTAAAGTCATCCCCTAGGGTTTAATAAAGTGGTTTTAACCACTATTGGAAGAAGTTGGCCTTAATTGGTTAAGAGACATAACCCTAGCACCTCCTCAACTAGTATTTATAAGTGATGATGGTGCCTCACTTGTTCACTCACTCAATCACTCAACAAGTTCACATCTTTTGAAGTTAGTTGTAGTTACAAGAAGGAGAAGAGAGGCGCATGCTGAGTCTTGGATTATCTTTGGTGTTTTGGTCTTAGTCTTGGCATTGTATTGACAATCTATTATTGAGGATGTTTTTGTTGTATTTTCTCCCCCATGAGGGTTTCCTAGGATAAAATGTTGTGTACCTTGTGATTGTGTTTCTTTCAGTGATCATCTTCACGATTTTGTTCTAGTAAATCGGAAATAATATAATAACAACATTAAAAATTTATATGGTATGATAGCTTCACTGAATAGAGCACCTTTCAATGGGTGTCTAAAAATGTCATTGTTGGCATACAAGGAAATTAGGGATTTTAATTCGAGAGGAATTTATGACCAAAAACCATCTATTGAAGTGCACCCTACCCTAGTGCACCTTTTCAGTGCCCATATTCTCTGGAAATTCAAACCGTAGTTTTGACTGGTACAAGAAAATGAAGAAACCAGAATCAGTACCAGAAGTACCAGTCCAAAAGTGTGAAGGTCAATTTTAAGGCAATAAAACTTGGAATTTTCTTAAGCAATCAGCTCCAGCCAACTTGCCCCAGCCAAGCACACCTCTTGTAAGTTCATATTTAGTTTTTGAGAACTTTCATTTTCTGGTCATTTTCCTAGCTCCAGGTCAAGATGTCTGCAAGCACTAAGCTTGTTCACAAGTTAGAAGGTGTAAATTTTTTTCATGCCTGTAAGTAAAGAATTGGACTCATTCATTAAGATAATGACCTTACAAAATTGATAAAACAAAATGTACCATAACCTGAAGAAGAAACAACCAAAGAGAAGTACAAGAAGGATATGATTAGGGCCAAAAGAATAAATGCAGATTTCATCAAAGACCACTTGATCCCTCAAGTGTCTTCTAAGAATACTCTGAAAGATATGTTTGATGCCTTAACCAGAATGTATGAAGGAAATGACATCAATTGGAAGATGAATCTCAGAACCCAACTCAAGAATACAAATATGTAGAAAGTAGAAAAAGTTCAAGACTATTTCTCTAGGGTTTCTCAAGTCAAAGAACAGTTAGAAGAAATAGGAGACAAATTAGATTAATATGAACTCGTAATGATAACTCTTAATGGTCTCACAAGACCTTGGGATGCCTCCATGCAAACTATCTGTGAAAGAAAAGAAAAACTCCAATTTGATAGTCTATACGAAGAATGTG
>ML780574.1:208207-224149 GCA_009831015.1 Picea engelmannii | reverse complement strand
TGTAATACGTAAAGGAATGTCATTGAATATTTTGTTTATAAAATATGTAATTGTAATATATTGTTTTTGAAATATGTAATTATAATGTTCTTGCAATATAATAAAATGTAATGTTAGTGTTGATAACCTATGAAATGTAAGTTCATTGTTATTTTATGTGCAATATATTGTAATGTAAGATCATTGTCATATATTGTTTTTGAAATATGTAAATGTATTGTTCTTGCCATATAAATAAAATGCAATGTTAGAGTTGATATCATATGAAATGTATGATCATTTTTATTTTATTGCAATCTTATTGTAATTAGAAAATGTAATGATATGGTTATCTTATTGTAATGCTAGTGTAAACTATTGTTATTGATAAACATATATGGTGGAATGTCCTGGAATTACGTACAATAAATTACTCGGAGTTAGTAAATGAGGGTTGTTGTTCATTTAAATAATGTTGAACTTGGGTGTTCATTGTCGGAGTCTTTTTGTCACGCGCCTTCCATAAGGGACATAGTCGTTCTTCTTATTTATGTTGTACTTGATTGTAATCAGTTAGTTGCTTGGTCTGTTTGTGTTGGGCGGGATGTAGACACCTCCACGTAGCCTAGTGTGTAAGGGTGGGTGTGTGATTATTTTTTTGTGTAAGGAATCCAGTGCCGTATCAAGAGTCTCGGGCCCTTTAAAGGTAGGGTTTCCACTCTTGCGACACACCTGACCGAGATTACTAGTTTCTACCTTAGCAGTCATCCAGGAGCCTATCTGACATTCTCTCTCTCCGGAGCAAAGAACTAAGATTAAACGCCCTGCTTTCTTGTGCAGAAATAGTAAAATCTACTACTATGGATTCTTCCATTTGTGTTCATACCGTACTTAACCCGTATGTCATGTAATGCTTGCAGTTTCTTGTGGGGCGCCCTATGTCTTCTTGTTGTGGTCATCATGGTTGCGTCTTGTTAGTTGTTGGGTGGCGACGTGAGTCAAGTGTGTCTATTTCCTTTTACAGGCGCGCACACCCTTTAAAAAAAAATAATATTGTACCTGTTATCAGAGTTGTTGTCGTAACGAGGAGGTTCGTTACAATATTTATGGTCAATACAACTTAATTTGACAAATATCAACCTATATTTATGATCAATTATTTTTCCTAGCCTATTTTCTTCTATGAGGTAATTTGTTTCAATTTTTTATTTACTTTTTAATTCTTCTTTTACTATTAATAGTGTATCCTCTTGTTTTTATTTTATACAAAAAATATTAGGTTCAAGTCTATTTGATTATGCTCATGGTTTAGTTTTATTATCTTATACATTTCTTCTTTGATGGGTTTGATATCCAATTTGTTTTCTAGACTACTGAGGGTCAAATTGTTGGCTAGTTTTTCTTGTATCTCTTTAATCTTATTTCTCAAGTTGTGATTTTATTCAACGTATCCTTCTTGGGTTGAATGTTTTTGTTTTTCCATTTCTTTAATTATATCCTCCATTGTTTGTAATTGACTCTTTAACCCTACCGAACTATCATGTATAGATAGAATCGTATCTTCGAAGGGTCTAATTTTTTTATCAAGCATTACCTCTATCTCTATTTGGATTTTGGCATCTCTTTCTTCTCTCCTTTCTTATGATGATTCCGTATATTCATACAGGCTCTCTAGGGTGAATTTGGGGGGCCTCCCTCTGAAAGGATGAGTTTTTGTAATATGTGGTATAGTGCTCATATTGAAAATAAGAGAACATAAGTAACAATTGTTATTTTGGATTTCCTTTAAAAGTATCTATTTATGAACACTTGCCCAAGTGCTCAATATTCCTTTTATTAATTGAAATGCGGTAACTAGACACTCTTAATTCTCTAGTATAAAAGAAGGATAGATCCATCTTAAATCCATATTTATCATGCCTCGAGAGGCATCCAATTCCTCAAGATGAAAATTTGTTTAGAGTAAGAAACATGAAGAAATGTTTGCATCTTGAAATATTTTATGCCACTTGCATCATGATAGATCAAAAGTTAATATGGATCTACCATTGTTCTTAATACACACACACACACACACACATATTGTAACATATCGTGCTTGCGAACACATGTTATTGAATTATTCTTTGAGGACACTTGCATGCAAGTGATCCAGTTATATTACATGGTTATGGTTTCTCTTATGGATATTGTGACGATGTTGATGGATTATGATATCATGTTATTTGATATCTATGTATTGAAAGATGCTATTGATGAGTTTCCCCTGAGTGTGCAGGACACTTGACAAATTGTGGATGTCGATGGCATCAATGGACCTCTTGGGACTCTGGATTGAGTCATGGACTAGATTGTATTGGTTTGCATATGTGACATGTGATCAATTATAGTATTATTTTGTATATGAATCGTTGATAATGTTTCGTTGATGGATGCATGCTGACGATTTCTTGCTAATATGAATCACATAAGGAGTAAAAGGGCCATGTACATAGACCATATATTGAGGGAGAGGTGTGGCAACGTCCCTGTCACAATCTACTAGCACTCTTGTCATGGATCATATTTTAGGTTAATGATTACCTAGTTTGATAGGTCCATGATGTCGTGAGGGAAGACTAAGACAGTCACTCACAAATATTTCTAAGGGGCAGACAATAAGGGAGGTTCCTTATTCCTTAGAATCCCTTAGTGTCTCACAAGGTCTTCCAAATGGAGTGCTCACTCCAGGGGTTGGATAACTACCAAAACCAGTCAAGAGAGAGTGGAACCCTTGGAGCACGGAGTGTGTCTTGAAGGGCATGTTGCAAAAATAAAAATTTGATTCAATGAATCTAGGTGGCCTTGAAAACCTTAAGAGAATAATTGAACCTTGTAAAATCATGAGCACTGTCAGATTAATTAATTAATTAGTTAATTAATTAAAGAATGAAATTAGTAATTGTAACCCCAAATAAATGTCTAAGCCTATTCAAAAACTTAATCCTAAGTCTAAGTTAGTAAGAAGACCAAAACTAAATTATAAATCAAATAATAAGGGGATGACGTAAATCAATTTAAGAATTTAAGAAAAATAAAATAAACCTAAAGATTGATGTAATACACTTATGTGAAAGAAATTACCAAATTCAAATTTAAGGTAAGAATGGAATAAAGTTGAAGGGATGTGTATGCATAGAAAGAAATCTAGAGTCTAGTTAACATTAGTATAACTAAAGAACAATCCTATTTTAACTCAATTCATATTTATTAAGACTCCAATCATTAATTGGAAATAAAGAGAATAAAGAGACAACTAGGAGTGATTTTAGGAAGGGTGAGGGAAATGGAATTTTATTAAAATAAAATGTGGCTTTACTTGTGCAATTTGGGGAAATGATGACAAGTGTAAGGCGGAATTAGTTCTAAATTATTTAATTAAAAAGATAATTAATTGTGCAAGTGGGGATGTGTCATGGGGAAAATCTATAAAACAAATGGCCTAGATGAGGAATGGATCACATTGGTTATGGGAAAGATTATGTTGTAGAATTTTTGACTCATTTTACTTGTGAGAGTTGGGCTACCCATATTGAGAGAGAGTGGTGTCTCTACCTTGCGAGGCAAGATTGAAGCTAGTGTATATTTTGTTTGTGTGCATGGCCCCTTTCCAACTTGGGGGGTTGAGGGGGAAGAAGATTACCCCTAGTGTTGGATTGGAGGTATCAATTAAGTCTTAAAGATTATCAAGTGGGTGGTTGGAAGGAGCGCCAGTTGCTGAAGATCATCTCCAGGATATCTTCGTCATCGGTTACAGTATTTTATGGATTCTGTAATTGCATTGATTTTTATTTTTAATCAAGTTGTTATAATTGTTGCAGGATTTGTAGAATCATTAAAGTTTATAGACCATCTCCTTGAGGGATTATCATATATGAAGGATAGATTGTATAATCGAGTTTTTTTTTCATTGCGTAACAAGTTGAAAAGTTTATGATTGAATAGACCAACTCTTGATGTTTTCGTAAAATCTAGAAATGGATTCCTAATGATTGCACTACCATTGTCTTCTCAACAAAATAAATAGAAAATATGTGCCAGGTGTTTCTACTCCCCCCCAAATCTAATCAATTTCCACAAGCTCGGGATGGGAAGAAAGGTGGATGTCCTTTCCCCTGCCACGGTAGAAGATATGTTTTCTTCAAGGGAGTTGACAAGGTTAATATGAAGTCCTAATACTCTAAAAAGATAATCTCAAGCAATTTAAAATTTAGTAATCTCAAGAAAATTTAAAATTTCTACTCATGTGCTTTTTAGAATTTCCGAATATACCCAAAACATCAAATCTACCATCTAAGAAAATGGATATGAACATGAATCCAATATGGTTGTCGGGAATGGGGGAAATTTGCATGCCAGTTATCACACTCCATTCATATCACTATTTTTCCTTGTAGAATACAATGGAGCCACTAGGATATTACCCTTGAGTTATCTACATTTTCATATAAAAATTTTCCTTGCATTTTTTTGAGATCTCCTTGTGATCTTACCTAGGCAATTCTCTACACTTTTATAAAAAAATTGCCTTGCATTTTTGTGAAATTTCCTTGTTTTTGTGAGATCGACTTGTGATCTTACCCAAGCAATTCTATGCATTTTTATAATAGAAATTCCCCTGTGTTTTTGTGAAATGTCCTTGTGATCTTACCCAAAAATTCTCAGTGTTTTTATATAAGGAATTTTTCATGCGTTTTGTGAAATTGCATTGTGATCTTACTGAGTAATTCTCTGCGTTTTTATACAAGGAATTTTTCCTTTATTTTTGTGAGATCACTTTGTGATCTTACCTAGGCAATTCTCTGCGTTTTTATAAATGAAATTTCCCTATGTTTTTGTGAAATGGCCTTGTTATCTTACCCAACAATTCTCTTTGTTTTTATATAAGGAATTTTCCCTACGTTTTTGTGAAATTGCCTTGTGATCTTACTGAGTAATTCTTTGCATTTTTGTATAAGGAATTTTCCCTACGTTTTTGTGAGATCTCCTTGTGATATTACCCATGAAATTATCTGTGTTTTTATAAAATAAATTGCCCTACATTTTTGTGAAATTTCCTTGTGATCTTAGCCAACAATTCTCTGCGTTTTTAGATAAGGAATTTTCCCTTCGTCTTTGTGAATCATCTTGTGATCTTACCCAGGAATTTATTCTGGACTTACCCTACGATTTGTTGAACGATATTACTAAATCTATCAAGCCAACTTCGTGTAGTTCGTTTATAGTTATGAAGGGAACGATATTTACTTATATTTGACTCCAATAGGTGGATGAACCCTTGGCATTGGGATATGCAAGGAACAAGCCTTGATTTCTCTTTTGATGTAAAGAGGGTTGTGCCCTTCTTTTAATTATTTTAAAATTTAGAATTTAGCAGGAATGAATTCTTATATCTATGGTCTAGTTAATGATAGTATGGATTTATGAAAGGTTATATTTATTGAGTGGTTAGATCCTAATTGTTATTCCTTTTAAAAGGATAAAAGTTTTAAATTACTAAAGGAACCATCAAGACGTGTGGTGTAGAACTTATTTTGTGTACATGGTAAAACTTCTCTTGCTGATAAAAATTATCCATAGGTCATTCCTTGATTGTTAACAATATATGGTAATTGGTTCGATTATTTGATATATTATTATAGATGGACTCTTGATGATGGCTAATTGCGTCAACTAATGGGTACATGTTAGTGTAGAATGGAATCTTGATGGATGTTTCATAGATGGCTAATTGCGTTCTTTAATTGATGTATGGTTGTAATAGAATTTGTTGCACCATGAATTTAATGTGATGCGTGAGGGTTAAAAGAATGGATTTATTTGTGCCATGAAATTGATAGGACAAATGATTTGTTATGTGATTTGCTTGCCTTTGCGCCATGAAAATAAAACCAATTATTACTTTTTCACCATGGAATATGATGATGATTAAGTAATTAGATTGCTTTGTGCTATGGAATAATGACGGTGTGTAATGATTAAGTAATTACATTTCGTTGTGCTATGGAATAAATGTTGATATATAAATGATTAAGTGATTAGACCTCTTTTGCGCCATGGAATAAAATTTGATGATTACTCTTGTACACTTGGAAATAATGTTGATGTGTGATTAACTAAGTAATTATATTACTTGCGCGCTATGAAATAAATGTTTAATGAATAATTAATGATTAAGATTGATTGATTGATTATATTTGATTTTTGGCTTGATTGGATTTGTGGGTTTTAGATACCTCCTTGTTCCTCAGAACAATCGCCAGCCCTGAGACCTTAAGTGGTCAAAATCAATCGAATGAATCATGGTCTTGAGAATTGCTTATGTGTCTTGGAGGTCCTAACCTTGTAGGGTAGGTTGGGAGGGTAGATTCCTTATGTTGAGTGACATGATTGATCGGTTATCTATAATTTATCTTGAGTTTATTGGATGCGTCGAATCACGTCGCTATTTGATTATGTTGACGCGTTGATTATGCATAGTTAATGGCTATAATTATGTGTAGATCATGTCACTTTTTATTTATGTTAACGCATTGTTTATGTGTTGTTATTAATCTTTATGATGTGTCGCTATTAATTCTATTGATGTAGTGATTATGTCGTTTTTAGTTTCAATGATGTATTGCTTGAGATGCTACCAAGTTATGTTGTGATGAATCTATTCTCCTAATGAAAAAAAAAAATCCTATTGTACATCATTTGTTTTCGTAACAATGAGGATGTTACATATGGTATCAGAGAAGGTTCAAGCCCATGACTTGGGATCATTACGCCTTCCAGTGTAATAAACACTTGATTAATAACTTGTCGCTAATTAAAATTGAAAATTTTCCATGCATGTAATCATGGTTAGAGGATGTCATGGAGGTAGAAGATGGGGTGCTAGGGACAGAGGTGTGACACCTCTAGTAGCATCCACACCAGAGGGGTCTAACCCCCAAGGAGAAGAACAAGTCATTGAACATGAGAAGATTGTTGTGGGGGATGTGGTTGGTTTGATGAGGTCCCTTCAGAGGATGTCAGAGGCCTTCATTAACTGATTAGATAGAGATGAGGCCAGGGTACTTGTACCCAATAAGGGTCCACAACGCACTCTAGTTTGGAGTTGTAGAATTCACAGATAACTCAAGAAGGTTAAGTTTCCCGAGTTCATCGGTGCCACATACGACTCATCCACCAAGGATTATTTGGAGAACATGGAAATGTGATTCACACTTCACAACTACACCTCCAATATGAAAGTCTTCTTGGCAGTCCTTCAACTGAAGGGAAGCACTCTTCTGTGGTGGAAGATGCTCCTACCTCAATTAAACATGGTCATCAAAGACGTTTCATCAGAACTATTCAAGGATCAGTTCTAGGAGAGGTATTTATCATAGGAATTATGTGAGAACTAGGTCAATGAGTTCAACTCCTTATCATAGGATGGTTGTACGATGCCAGAGTATGAGGCTCGATTCATGGAGCTACTTAGGTATGCTCCACATCTGAACACGAATACGATGAAGGTTAACAAGTTTGTGTTTGAACTTAACTTCAAAATCTGTGCGAAGCTAAGGGTCTTAATGCCACAGACGTTGCACGATGCAGTCAAGAAGGCCCTCATAGCAGAGGAAGAGCTAAGCAGTGGGGGTTAGGGCAGGAGTTCTACAAGATAGATTGGATAGATGACGACAAGTGCACAACAACATCAAACACCAGCCAGACATACATTAAAGGGTATCCAGATATGTCGAAAGGATCCACATTCATGACACCATGATTATCAGATCCTCAGTGGGGGACTCCCTACACAGGACCACCACATCAACGATAGTGTCGCCTGCAACATCAATAGTTTAGGCATGTTCAACAGAACAAACTAGGATCTCATGATGGTAGGCCAACAACTTCTAATTTTAGGTCCAGGAGTACTAGAATGAAGACCGGATGTTGGACATGTGAAGAGCCATATTACTAGTGAGAATGTCTAGTTTAGAGGGCCATAACAGTCGGGTCAACATGACACACTACGTTTGGATATTTTGGCAAGGCCCATATGATTCATGTAGTAGTGAATAACCACTAAGTCGATTACCTATCCATTGTTCTCAAGAAGTTAGGTACAATAGCTGACCAAAATTTTAGTATTTTGATATATCTCAGTGCTACAGAGAGCTTTATTTCTAGTGCAACATTGAAAAGAATTAAGGTAAAGGAATTCGAGTAGGATGAGTTTCGGTACGTAGAAATGGCTTTGGGTTCCAAACAGAAGGTTGGAGAAAGGGTTTTCGGTTTTTGCACTAGCTTGGGATATTTTGTAACTAATTCTGACCTATATGTCATGATCTTAGAATCTTATGACATAGTGATCGATATGGACTAGTTGGAATTGAATGATGTGATACTCAATTGTAATACAAAATGGTTGAGTTTGATCGATGATGAGGGAAAAATAAGAGTGATTGTGGGAAGAAACCAGGGAGTGTCCCTGAGGTTCATTTCCCCCCTACAACTATAGAAGAACATGTGTAAGGGATGCAAGCTATATGCAATATTAGCGTTGAATGACAAGGGCATGGCGGAAGAATTTGAAAACCTTCTGGTAGTACGAGAGTTTGATGACATGTTCCCATAAGAGTTACAAGGTTTTTCGCCCGGAAGAGAGTTGGAGTTTACAATCGACTTGAGTTCTGGAACTGAACCAATAGCAAGAAATCCTTATCGGATGTCAATGCTTGAGTTACATGAGTTGAAAATGAAACTGAAAGAGTTGTTGGAACTGGGAATTATATGTCCTAACGTGTCACCCTGGGGTGCACCTGTTATTTTCATAAGAAAGAAGGATGGGTCATGGAGACTTTGTATTGACTACTGTCAATTGAACAAGGAAACGATCAAGAACGAGTATCCATTGCCAAGAATGGAAATTTTTTTTGATCAAATGAAGGGCGTGACGATTTTTTCAAAGATCGACTAGAGATTAGGTTATCACCAGTTACGAATTAAAGGGTAATATATTCCTAAGACCACATTCAATATGAGGTTCGGACACTATGTGTTTACTGTTTTACCGTTTGGACTGAAAAACACCCCGGGGGTATTCATGAGCTTGATGAATTAGGTGTTCTGCAAATACTTGGACAATTTTGTTCAAGTATTCACTGATGGCATACTAATATATTCTTGGAAGAAATAAGAACATGAAGAACATTTGATCTTAGTACTACAATGTTTACGGGAAAACAAATTATAAGGGAAACTGTTGAAATGCTCTTTTTTCCAATCAATGATTCATTACTTAGGGCATGTTATCTCTGATGAAAGCATTGTTGTGGATCCAACAAAGGTAGAGGATATTATGGAATGGTTTGCACCGATGAACATACCTGAAGTAAACATCTTTACGGGTTTAGCAAGATATTTTCGATGGTTCGTCGAAGGTTTTTCAAAGATAGAAAATCTGATCACGGAAATTGTAGAAGAAAAAAAATAAATTTGTATGGACCTAGAAGTGTGTGGGATACTTTTTGAATATACCCAAAACATCAAATATACCATCTAAGAAAATGGATCTAATCATGAATCCAATATGGTTTCCAGGAATGGGGTAAATTTGCATGCCAGTTATCGCACTCCATTTGTATCATTCTTTTTCCTTGTAGAATCCAATGGAACTCTCTGCATTTTCACATAAAAATTTTCCCTACATTTTTGTGAGATGGCCTTGTGATCTTACACAAAAAATTCTCTGCATTTTTATAAAACAAATTTCCCTACGTTTTTTTGAAATTGCCTTGTGATCTTACCCAACAATTCTTTGTGTTTTTATATAAGGAACTTGCCTTGCATTTTTGTGAGATATCCTTGTGATCTTACCCAGAAAATTCTCTGTGTTTTTATAAAAGAAATTGTCCTACATTTTTATGAAATTGACTTGTGATCTTACCCAACAATTCTATGTGTTTTTATATAAGGAATTCTCCCTGTGTTTTTGTGAAATTTCCTTGTGATCTTACTCAACAGTTCTCTGTGTTTTTATATAAGGAATTTTCCCTGCATTTTTGTGAGATCGCCTTGTGATCTTAGATAGACAATTCTTTATGTTTTTATAAAATAAATTTCCCTGCGTTTTTATGAAATTGCCTTGTGATATTACCCAACAATTCTCTGCATTTTTATATAAGGGATTTTCCCTAAATTTTTGTGAATTGTATTTTGATCTTACCAAGGCATTATCTGAGTTTTTATAAAATAATTTTCCCTGTTATTTTGTGAAATCACCTTGTGATCTTACCCATGAGATCTATGCATTTTTATAAATGATTTTCCCTGTATTTTTGGTGAAAACACCTTAATATCTTACCCTTGAGTTCTTTTCCTTTTAGGAAGAAATATTTCTCTTCATTTTGGCAACTGGAGTACCCAACATTTTTCTTAACCTTAATCTGTGAATTTTCCTAGGTTCCACTCAACAATATCATTTACTCCCCCTACGTTTTACTCAATATTTATTCTGGACTTACCCTGCGATTTGCTTAGTGATATTAGTAAAGATATTGAGCCAACTTCATGTAGTTCGTTTATAGATATGAAGGGGGTGAAATTTTCTTATAGTTGGGTCCAATAGGTGAATGACCCCTTGTCATTGGGATATGCAAGGAACAAGCCTCAAGTTCTCTTCTGATGTAAAGAGAGTTGGGTACTTCTTTTAATTTTTTTAGAGTTTAGAATTTAGTAGGAATAAATTCTTATATCCATGGCCTAGTTAAGGATTGTATGGCTTTATGAAAGGTTATATTTATCCAGTGTTTATCTCCTAATTTTCAATCCTTTTAGAAGGATAAAAGTTTTAAATTACTAAAGGAACCATCAAGAGGTGTGGTGTAGAATTTTTTTTATGTACATGGTAAACCTTCTCTTGTTGATAAAAAATATCTATAGGTCATTCCTTGATTGTTAACAATAGTTGGTAATTTCATCGATTATTTGATATGTTATTATAGATGGACTCTTGATGATGGCTAATTGTGTCAACTAATGGGTACATGTTAGTGTAGAATGGAATCTTGACGGATGTTTCATAGATGGATAATCACATTCTTTAATTTATGTATGGTTGTAATAGAATTTGTTGCACATTGAATTTAATGTGATGTATGAGGGTTAAAAAAATGGATTTATTTGTGCCACAAAATTAATAGGATGTATGATTGGTTATGCGGTTTTCTTTGCTTTGCCCCATGAAACTAAAACCAATTATTACTTTTGTGCCATGGAATATGTTGATGATTAAGTAATTAGATTCATTTGTGCTATGGAATAATCATGGTCTGTAATGATTAACTAATCATATTTCATTGCACTATGGAATAAATGTTGATATATAAATGATTAAGTGATTAGAACTATTTTGCACCATGGAATAAAATTTGATGATTACTCTTGCATGCCTTGAAATAATGTTTATGTGTGATTAATTAAGTAATTATATTACTCGCACGCCATGAAATAAATGTTGATGAATGATTGGAAAAGTACTTAGCTTACTCTTGCACCATCAATAATTAATGATTAATATTGATTGATCGATTATAGTTCATTTTCGTCTTGATTGGATTACTGGTTTTTAGAAACCTCCTTGTTCCTCATAACAGTTGCCAGCCTTGAGACCTTAAGTGGTCAAAATCAATCGAATGAATCCTGGGCTTGAGAATTCCTTTTGTGTTCTGGAGGTCCTAATCTTGCAGGTTAGGTTGGGAGGGTATTTCCTTTATGTTTAGTGACATGATTGATCAATTATCTGTAATTTTGCTTCAGTTGATCGGATACATTGAATCGTGTTTCTATTTGATTATGACGACGGGTTGATTATGCATCGTTAATGGTTATAATTATGTGTATATCATGCCACTTTTTACTTATGTTAATGTGTTTCTTATGTGTTGTTATTAATATTTATGATGTGTTTCTATTAATTCTATTGATGTCATGATTGTTTTGTTGTTAGTTAGGATGATGTATTTCTTGCAATGCTACTAAGTTATGTTGTGATGAATTTATTATCCTAATGAAAAAAATAAATCATGTTGTACATCATTTGTTGTCGTAAAGTTGGGGATGTTACATACATATATTCCACATGTCAACTCCATGTTGAGCACGAAAGGAATTCCATATCTCTCAATTACAAGCTGAGTGGGCCTAATGGTTAATAAATTGTGTCACCTCCTTGGAGTTTAGAGGTTTAAATCTAGTGGGAGGAGGGGGTAGGGTATGTATACCTCCTTATCCCTTGCAATTTAGTTTCTAGATTGGTTATGACCTTAACAATAGATTATTGTTATTATTATTTATTATAAAGTTGGCATACAATTATTTTACTTAAGGTGGATATTAGAATTTTTTTAAATGCCACGTGTCAACTTTAAATTGTTATATATACAAAGAGAGAGAGAGATTGTTATTTGTAATAATATTTTTTTAAATGACATGTTTTAACTCCATATTAAGTATTAAAAATCTGCCTCATATTAAGATGGATGTTAAAATAGTTTTTTAAATGCTACTTGTCATTGAAATATTTTATTTATGTTAGGAATTGAAATTATTTTGAAATATTTTATTTATTGTAGATATTAAAATATTTTTTTGTTATTAATATTTTATTTAAATTTCACATGTCAACTTCATGTTGAGCATGGAAGGAATTACACATATCCCAATCAAGTTTTTAGTATATGAAATGATAAACTAAGTATTGGATCTAGATATACCACAAAACGTTTTTAACTGCAAACTATAAAAACAAGAGCTTAGAAAAAAGAGATCTAGTATCAATACTCATTATATTAAGAATGGAACCTAATTTTATATTTGTGGTGAGTACTTACGGAATGAAAACTAGCAAAAATACTCAACCTACTTTTGTTTGGCTCCATCCTTCTCATTAAAATTGATAAAAATAAATATTTCTATAAAATATTACTTCTAAAAACTATTGAATATACCATTATATTATAAAAAATTAAAGAAATTATTTTAATATAAGTAATTAGTCCAACCTAAAAAAAACTCATAAAATTTAACATTTAAATTTTATTTTATCTTAAAAAATATTAAATTATTTTCATAAAAAGAATTCATCCCACTTAAAAAAAATCGTAAAAATTAGCATTTTAACTTTATTTTAAATGGTCCCCAAGGTGTAGGACAGTGGGTGACGGAGTGTGTTGTTAAGCCACTCCGTGTTGAAAAGTCACCAGTTCGAAACCTTGGGAGACAAAAAATCCAACCATGTTAAGGGTTGGTGTGGCTCAAGTTGGGTGCAACATGTTAAAGGTTGGTGTGGACAAATTAACAAACAAAAAAAAACTTTATTTTAAATTAAAAAATATTCATTGCAAAACATTAAAGAAATTGTTTTAATACAAATAATTCATCTAACCTCAAAAAACCTTTTAAAGTTTAGCAATTTAACTCATTTTACCTTAAAAAGATATTGATGGTTTTTTTTAAACAAAACTAGTGGTAATGGAAACATTTTTCCTCTTTATTTGAAAATAAGAGTTATTTGAAAATAGGAAAATATGATTCCAAATTTTTCTTTTTCCCTTGAAAATAAGAAAAAATAACATTTTTCCTCTTTATTTGAAAATAGGAGAATATAATTCCAAATTTCTCTTTTTCTCTTAAAAATAAGAGAAAATGATTCATCATCCAATACATTGTTTCACTATGATATATTGTTTGGTTATTTATATAAAAAAATAGTAATAGGGTTTTGATATAATGTGAAATATAATATATTTAAATTATATAAAATATTGACCAAGCTTAAAAAAACATTTTAAAATTTCTCCATTTGCTACAATTCACCACTAAAAAATACCCAACTAAGAACCCATCACACAAGTCTATGTTAACATGTATCGAGGACCATCGTCTCTCTAGTTTTGAGTTCCAAAATGTCTTGAGCTCCATCAAATGAGATATTTTATTTCCAATCAATTGTAGTATTTCTTCGCACCAAACACTAGTGGGAGTCATGGAAAAATATCCCAGAATTTCTGGATTAAGGTTGACTCCTTGGTGGGATCAAAATCCACTTGTTTTTTTAAGAATCAAACAAGACCCACCTTGAGTTTTTTTTCGAATAGTGTTTGTTTATAAGTCAGAATGCATGAAGAAGCATAACGATTCCCTACTTATGACATGAAAAAATGGCATAACTGACCTACAATATCTTTCCCTAAAACATTGGGGATTTCCTCTATCCAAACATCTAAGCCTACCACCATTTTCACCATGTATTTATAAACTTGGATACACTTATTTCTCCTCTTCATTGGTTCTGCACTAAGACGCACCTCCTAGTTAGGGTTTTTCCTATATCCCTCCAAAGAAAATGGTGCCTCGTCCTTCTGAGTTCCAAGAGAATTTTCGTTAGGGATTGGATCACACGGCTATACTTCCAAATCTAACTCATGATTTGGTGAATTACTAGAAGAAAAAATTGTCTCCTTAGTTTTCCAAGGAGAGTCATTCTAATTGATGTCTAGGATAAGCTAGGTGTATCTTGATACTTAGAACACTAAATTTTAGCATCATATTCTTGCTATGATTGGAATATTTGGATGTGACTTCAACTTTCTCCATATTCCACCTTGTCCTCCTCCATTATGATTAGAAGATAAAAAATATGCTTACCGTGAAACCCACCCGAAAAAAGAGAAGGAAACTGTCCCTTGACTTAGAGGACTCTTGCATGAATAATAAACCAAGATTGTCTAGCTCAAGACATACAATGGACCTTTCTTCGTCCCCTCCAATGTCAAACAACATATACTACTTATTCGTAAATTAAAAAAAAATTATAATTTCAAAACAAACATTGTTGATTATAAAAAAATTTGAGGTATTTTGTTTTGAGGTAGAGATGGATTTTTTGTTACTCCATGGTTCCTCAATTTTGACCCTACCACTATGTATATTAAAAATATACTAGTATAACCTCACTTCCCAAAAGGGATCTGGTACGTTTACATTTATGACATTTATCAAGTTTTTGGAGATATCATGAATATTTTGGACAATTGCATAAAAATAGATCTTCAATTGCATAAAAATAGATCTTCAATGGATCATATATGGTTGGTTCACATATTCTTAAATATTTGTCAGATCAATATTAAGAAGGGTTTACCAAACAAGATGTTTGTTCCTATATACAAATAGTTTTAAATAAACTCGAGTTTTTTATTATAGGAATAAAACCTTTCGATGTTTGGTGTCACAAAAAATATGGCATCTTAAAGGTTCCTATCCCTACATTTGCGAGAATATGAATAGGAATTTGAAGAGATATACAACATTCTTTCCATAAATAGATGAGTAGATAAAAGTAGTTATGATGATATTGGTACAATTTTTGAATGGTTAGAATAAGAAGAATACAAAGACCTGTGATGATAAGTTTATCTACATTCAACACTCTTACAACAGGGTAGTCCATACTTCTATCGATAAGTCCCCTTTTGAATTTTTTTTTGGATATTTTTCATCTTCACCAAAAACATAGTTACCAATTTAACAAGAAATTTTCGGATTTTTCGTTTTTTTAGCGTGACTATTTTTAGCCCTAAATTAAAAATTGGTATTGCCGGTAGAACTTTTTTTTTTATGGTGGTTAAAGTTTAGACCCATTCAGACCTGTTGCATTGACAACTAATGTCATTGTGAAAAAAGACTTTAAAATAGGCACTTGAATCTAAAACTAATGCTGCCGGTAGCACCACGTTTTTTGTATAGTCAAAATTATAACTTGATTAAAACCGTGACCTCGACGATGACTACCATCATTGATAAACAACTCAAAATTGACTCCTAAATCATTGCTTAAAAAATATTTTTATATATATTTTTTTAAATTCACATTAAAAAAAA
>ML780574.1:175883-207012 GCA_009831015.1 Picea engelmannii | reverse complement strand
CATTTTCTTTTACATAGCATTACTTTTTGATTTAGGTGTGATTTTAAGGTTTTTCTAAGGAACTATATGAGTTTTGAAGGCCATGCTTCAAAAATGTTTTAATTTTAACTTTGTTAGAAAAAATGGTGCTACTGATAACACCACTTTTTGATTTGGGGGTTGATTTCCATGTTTTTCTATGTAAAAATATGAGTTTTAAGGGCTAGAGTTCTCGTTTTGAGGTCATAGTTCTCATTAAGTTGGTAACTTTTTTCAAATTGGATGTTTCTTATGGAAAACAAAGAGGAGTGAGGGAATACATCATAGGAGAAGAATTGAAAGACACGATTTTTTTAAAGGAATATGAACATCCATTTGCAAGTAAAGGAGATGTCAAAGCAGTTAGAAGAAAGGTATAAGTCATGACATGAACATCACTAAAAAATATCCATTCAAATTGGGAGACAGATTTTGGTTATAGTCAAGAACAAGGAAAGACTACAGATTCCTACGAAGAAGATAAAGGTTCTACCATATGGCCTTTTGAGGTATTGAAGAAGGTGAGTGATAACATCTACAGACTTAATCTTCCACCATACATGGAAATTAAATTAGTAATGAATGTGGAGAATATGAAAATCTATGATCCTTCTATGTTGGATTGGAAAATTTACAAAAAATTCCTACCTACCATAGAGGACTTAGCACCAGAATATCAGGTAGAGTTGGTAGATGATATGGTTTTGTAAAATAATTATATACAATTTTAAAAAAAAAATCTAGAACTATAAGATAGGGCTAGCGCGACCTTTGGAAAATCGAGTTGAAAGGAAAACTTCCAGGAAAGGAAAAATGGTACTCTAGGGAGAAGGTAGATGAAACTTTTCCTCAACTCATTCGGTAAAATATTTTGGGGGAAAAAATCCTCAAAAAATGAGTAGGCATGATCTAGATTGGATCATTATATAAATTTTCATTTATCTTGGTAATTTCACAGTGGAAAATTTGAAGGAATTAGATTGCAGGGCCCATTTTAGCATTAGGTCATAGTTTAGAGATTTGGGGTCTGGAACCCTACATATCCATTTTGAGGTATCAAATGAAATTTTTGGGGAAACAAATTTGTGATAATATCCCCTAGCGCCTTTGTTCTATTACACACATTGATACCTTTCCAATGGTGCAAAAAGCACCTGATTCAGAGCTCATATATGGAAGTTATTCCTCTTACAAGTTGAACTACCTTGTTGAGAACCATGGTACAATTGGATTCCATGTTAGCCCCTATTATGCACATGTGTGGGGTTAGTATCATGTGGTATTTAAATAATATTCTTGAAGTTCCAAAATCTTATCACTAATTGAGGGTTGAGGATGCAAAATCTCCAACCCTAGATGGCTATCCATCTATGTTAAATAAAAGGTCGTTAGGAGGTGAAAGGGTTCCATTCGTTTGTATTGTTATTATTCCATAGTTGATAAAGAGGATATACGGGTAGGATTTGATATTTATTGAACAAAGATAGGAAAACGAGTCTACAATATACATTCATGCCACATAGTCATCAACAAAACCATAGTGAGTACCCCTATATTTTTATTTTCATTTTCATAAATGAGGAAAAGAGAGAAGATAATAAGTCTCACCTTATAAATGAGTTTTATCTCGTATCAAGTTTCCCAGGATACACGTTATCTTCAATTGTGTGGATGGTATGTATATTTACCTATTCTATTATTTTCATATTTCATTTATTTCATAAAATTCAAGAACTGGCATAGTAATAATTAATGTTGGATCTAGGGAAATAAGTTGATTAATACAATATATTCACAATATTATAGTATATATCATGATGAACCATTCCAATGGAATATCCACGATAGTTTCTATATGAATCATGAGCCTCCCTAGCCCAGTGGATTTGCTCAAATTGTTGAGAGCTATAAATTACATGTAGGAGGTCACGAGGTCATGTCCCCGAGCTCTCTACCTCTATAGATAATATTGAGGCTCACTCGATGTCCCCACCGGGTTAGGTTACCAAAAATGCAACTGATCGGTTTACCTCTCATACCATCCTTGAAATCACATGAAGTACCTAGAGGGTTTCACGGGATTTGTATTCTATTGGAAAAAAAAATTAAGCATGGGTGTAATGTCCCATTCCAATTGACCGTGGTGGAGGATGACTCAATATCCTATACAAATCCCATAGACTATAGTAAAAAAAAAATGGAGTCAAGGATTTTTATTTGCTGTCACTAGGTAAAAATATTGGCAAGCCATAAAAATGGAATTAAATAAAACAAAAAATATATATAATTGGAATTGGAGGGAAAAATAAAGTGACGATTTGATTTGGTCAAAATGAGGCAAAGATATAGAAGGTCCAAAGGAAGGTTAAATAGAGGAGAAACCCTTCCACTTAGCATTATGTTTTTATATCTTATTGAGTTCTCTTGTAGATAACGTCTTTGTTGGGTTTTTCGGAAAAACCCTTCCATATTGCAGGTTTAGTTTCGGTGGTGCAATATCCACCCTAGCTAGACGAAAAGTGGGATTCATCGAGAGTCCTCATTTTTGTTCATTGTGGTTCTTAATTCCATCCCGAAGAGAGATATAGGCTTATATGTTTGCACCGGATATTTTGCAGCCCTTTTCAGGAGGATACCCTTCATGATATCCGCTGACACTCAGAGGGTTTTGTGCAACCATAAAAAGAGTCATCCCCATGAGTTGGGAACATGTTTTCCCACAAGACCCCACTAGATTTCTCACCATCATCCCACGAGGTCCTGTTCATAGAGGAATGCGGGAACAATGATAGACAACAAAAGTAGGGGTGATAATGAGTAGTACGAGACTATGCAGGTGAGGGATTACAGACAGAGAAGGAGTCCTCATTGATTGATGAAATTTGGTATCATCATCATTTTCTTGTTATGTGTTTGTTATTAGTTTCTACAACTGGAATGTAGTCAATAGATTTGTGTGTAGGAGGTTTTGGAAGCTATTGTTATAGACAATAGAGTTCTTATACTGTGTGGGTTGATTTTTCCATCGATAATAAAGATGCCATTGTTAACTTCTCTATTTTATGTGTAATGGATGTATGAGATATGATTAATTTTATAACATATGCACTTCCAACAATACTAATATAAAGTGTTTGAAAAAATCACACAAAGAAGAATAATAAACTGGGTAGTAGACATATATTCCACATCTACCCTATATGGGGACATTATAATGGTATCAGAGCTGGTGATTCTGTCAGCCTGTGACTACATTGATTCCTAGAGGAAAAGGGTGTGGAGGACATACCTATCGAGAGTCATTGGAAAAAGAAATAGAAGAAAATTGCACATAGTCAAAGCTAGAAGGAGGAATGGGGGACCGTGGTGAAGAGATAATATCATATTTATTGGAAACCATGGTCAATAAACAATGAAATATGGCAACTGGACAACACAAATTGGCAGGATTTATGACATAGTTCCTTACTAAGACTAAAGAAAAAAAAAATATGCAGGCTCCAATGGGAACCAATTAGAGGGAAACCATAGAGGAAATGGAGCTTATGCAGAAGGAAATAATAATCATACCCTGACCAATATCAAGAACATGAAAGTGCCTATGCCGCCATTACCAACATTCTTGGTAGAACAACATACAAGATAACCAAAGAAACTATATTAGAGTTCAATATTAACACCTCATACATGGAGTACGAGATGACATATGCATATATCCATGAGAATATTTCTTATCAATACTTATGTGACCTCAAACATAAATAAAGTTTGAAGGATGGGAATAGAGAAGCACATAGCCCACAAAAATTTGATCTCATGTGCAAGGTGGGAAGGTTGACCATTCCACCCTTCAATGGGTATACAAAGAGAATGATCAGGGTTTGGGTACATAATTTGGACACTTACCTCCATCTTAAACCAATGACCGAGGCATAAGAAATTAAGTATGCCACCCTTTATTTGGAAGGAGAAACACATGAATGGTGGTATCATGGGCATATGACACTAGGGCATGCCAAAATCACTTCATATGTGGACTTCACTTAGAATTTGATGGAAATATTTGACCAAAAGGACCTTGAGAAAAACTTTAGGGAGCTGGAACAATTGAGGCAGACAGGTACATCCGAAGCATGCATTACACATTTTCAGAGGATGGCCATTATGGTGACAAATATCTCTCAACATAGGTTGGTGATTCTTTTCACAAAGGGTTTGGTTGAATCTTTGAGAGGATGGGTGAAGTCCTTTAGGCCAACCACATTATAGGAGGCCATTGTGAGATCCTAGTTCATGAAGGAGATGATCAACAAGAAGGTACCAAAAAAATCCTTCATCCCTGAAGTAGGTAAGGAGACAAATCTCCCCCATAATTCATGGACAGGGAAGGACAAGACGAATGGAGAGACTCAAAGAAAATGAATAAGGAAGGAAATTTTCTTTAGTTTCAAATATACATGGGAACCGGGTCAAAGATGTACAGGATAAGGTAAATTCCATTACATTGAGGTAGTTTCCGACAAGGAGGATGATGGTGATGACAAAGATATTGGAAAATATAGCAGTGAGCCATCGCAGACTATAGAGAAAGAACCAATGCAAGATAGATCTAATGGGGTGATCATTTCCAACCTTTAAGGAGTCCCTAAATATTATACCTTCAAGATCAGAGGCGTTGTGTAGGGGAAGAGGGTTACAACAGTGATGGATGGTGGAACCACCCAAAAATTCATTGGCACTGCATTTGTCACTAAGAGAAAGATCCCTATGAAGGATTTCAAGGGATTCAATGTGGGAGTGGCGGATGGTAAAACATGATATGTACTCCAAGGATCATGGGAATGGATGTAACCTTGGGAAAATATACATTGAATGATGACTTTTATGTCATGGATATAAAAGATACTCATGTGGTGATGGGAGTTTAATGGTTATAATATTTGGGAGATATCCACATGAATCATAAGGACATGAGGATGGAGCTACATGAAAGGGTTCACAAACAAGTCCTCATGAGAGGTATGTCAATAAGTTCACCTAAGATTGTGTCTATCTAGTGCATGGAGGCCCTTTTTAGACATAGGGATGTGGTTTGTGCAATAGAGTTCCTAATCACCATGGAGAATCCATTACAAGAATGTCAACATTAACATGTGGATATCCATATATTTCTTGGAAATCAAGATACAAAATTTGAACCATTGTCGGCTAAGAGACCACCCGATAAAGGATTTGAGAATGTAATTGAGTTATAAGATGGATTGAAGCAAATGATCACCACTCGTTATAGGCATCCAAAAATATTGAAGGAAAAAATAAAGAAGGACATAAGGAAGTTTCTAGATATAGGGAACATAAGGCCTAGATCTAGTCCTTTCACCTCATCAGTTATACTCGTGAAGGAGAAAGATGGTACTATGCTAATTTTCAAAGACTATAGGGCACTAAAAAACAAGACCATCAAACACTGATATCCAATACCCTGTATTGATGAGTTGATTGATGAGATGCATGGGGAAGTATACTTCTAGAAGGTTGAACTATGATCAGGAAACCACCAGATTTGGGTCAGGGAAGAGGATATCCATAAAAGAACATTCATGTGTCACTAAGGGAAGTATGAGTTTCTAGTTATTCCCTTCGGGTTGAAAAACACACCAACTACCTTTCAGTCATGCATGAACCATATCTTCAACAAAACGTTGAGGAATTTTTTCCTCATGTTCTTTGATTCTCATCATTATGGAGGAATAATCTCTTTTTACCAAGGAGGAAAAGTGTGAGTTTGTATTGATAAAGAACCTCTATATGGGGAACGTGATTGGTGTTGAGGGAGTAAAGGTGCATCAGGAGAATATAAAAACCATATTATACTGTACTGACCCCATATCACTCATGGATCTAGGAGGTTTCTTTGAGATATGTAGTTTTTATAGGTGTTTTTTTAAAGGATTTGTATAATTGGTTGCACCATTAACATATCTCACCAAAAAGGGGGTGTTCCAATGGTTTTATGATGCACAGGTAGTGTTCGATAGAATGAAGGTGGTCATGAGCACTTTCCCAGTATTAGCACTCCCATATTTTACACAGCCTTTTGTCATAGAGTGTGACACATTCGATGAAGGGATAGGATAAGTATTGATGAAGAACCAACATATGATAACTTTCGAGAGAAGGAAGATAAGGGAACCTGAGAAGCTATATCCAATATATGATAAGGAGATGTTGGCCTTTATGCATGCCTTGGCCAAATTTAGATAGTACCTAGTAGGAGGGTGCTTTGTGGTTCAGAATAACCACAACAACTTGAGATAGTTCTTGGAGAAAAGAGACTTGAATGAGAGGAAACATAAATGGGTGAGTACGATACAATCGTATGATTTCAACATTGAGTATGTAAAGATAAATAAGAACATACTTGTTGATTCCTTATCGAGGAGAGTTGCAACCATCTCTATGATAAAGGTCTCAATAGACTGAAAGTTCATTCTCTTGGCAGAATACTCCAAGAATACCTTTTCTTGTGATATGATGAAGGGAAGTATTCATGATGACGGGTATAAGGTAGTGGATGACATCATAAACTACAAATATAGGATCTATCTTGTCCTCGAGTCGACACTCAAGGATAATATTTAGAGGGAAATTCATGATGCACCTCTGGTGGGGCACTAGGGGTATCTAAATACTTATAGACATGTAAGGGAGATATTCTCATGGAAGGTTCTCAAAGGGGATGTACTTCAACATGTGAGGGAGTGTGTGACTTGCCCATATAATAGGTTAGAGTTTAGACATCCTGCAAGACTGCTTCATCCATTGTCGATTCCAGAGAATAAGCGGGAAAGAATTTCCATGGACTTCATCACTTGATTACAGAGGTTGTAGGGTAGGGATTGTATCTACATGATAGTGGACAACTTGACTAATTATGTGCACTTCTTTGTTTTTTCTATTGAATACAACACATCCCAGGTAACATATGTATTCTTTAGAGAAGTGTCTAGACTCCACGGTATGTTGAGGAACATAGTCAATGTTGAAATTTGGTAGCATGGAGTTACTTCTGCATTGGCAGCGCTTAACATGCAGAAATGACCAAGCAAATTTTTTCTCCTAGTGACTATATAATTTGTTTTAATAAAGTGACTTTATATAGTGATTTTATAAAGTTGGGTCTTTTAATTTTTTAATGTAAAAGTGACTTTAAGATGTTATGGGTCAC
This sequence comes from Picea engelmannii, assembly GCA_009831015.1. Lineage (NCBI taxonomy): Eukaryota > Viridiplantae > Streptophyta > Pinopsida > Pinales > Pinaceae > Picea > Picea engelmannii. The sequence goes on along the minus strand of ML780574.1, from coordinate 199,766 downwards.
TTTAATGACTTAAGTGACCTCAATGAATGATTAAGTTGTGATTTTTGATCTCATGAGGGAAAGATCTAATCTTGACCATCAATCTCATTGGAATACTAAGGGTTAGGGTAGTTAAATTTAAAAATTCATTAAAAGGAAACTCATTAGGAGAAGGAGGGTGCACTTTTGAGGAGAGGTTGAGGGAAGATGAAGGGGCATGCATCCCAAGAGGGTTTCTAAGCTTGGAGGGAAAGAGTTCTAGTAGTCAAAAGGTGGAACACATCCCTAGGAGGATTGGCACACACTTTTAGAAAGATTCAACATCTGTGGAGGTCATACAGTATGTATTGGAGGAGTCTGTACAACATCTTTATGCTTTCCTTGCATCTACAACTAGCACATAAATTTATGCTGATTATTGGCACAAATTTCTAGGATTTTTACTGCTGATAATAAATCCGTACAGTGAGGTACAAATTTGTACCTTTTTTTATTAGTGACTATACAGTCCATGTAGGTTGTACTGGAAGTCAATTTTTTGATTTCAGACTATGTTGCTAAGGATATACATGTTTTTTTTGCTCAGATAAGGTGAAAGTACAGATTATAAATGCTGACTGAAAGTTGTTGTTGTACTCATAATTTTTCCTTAAGTTGAATAAATAAAATTTCTCCTCAAATCTATCCTACTTTCTGTGTTTTTTCTTCAAGTTCTTATGCACATATTTTTCTTCCAAATGAGGGTTACAAACTGTTAATACATGAGTTATTTCCACTATTATTTTATTTCAAAACTAGTCTATTAGTATTTTTGTCCATAAAGAATAATAGTATAGTTGTTGGATATTTATAGGAGGATGAGATCAATTTTAGACTAAGTGTATGATGAACTAAAATGTGTTTTTCAAAATGGTATCAGAGCAGGTGCTCTGAAGTTCAGTAGGAATCTTTTGGCACTTGGGACAACAAGTGATTTGTTGAAGTATTATCTTGAAGAAAGGAAGAAAAGGTTCTTTTTTATAAGGAAAAAGATGACTTCCAGCATTAGATTTGAATATAGGTTGAAGGGGATCTCCAATTACCTGCATTAAAAGGTTAGAATCAATAGTGTTCTCAAGGAGAACAAATTGTGGTCATTTTCCAACACCATTGTTCCTGTGCCTACTTCAGATCCCATAGATATTGATGTTCATGAGGTGGGGGAAGCCAAGAATTAGAGAATCATATTGAACAAGGTCAAATACCACCATATTCCACACTTGGATGAGAAGAAGAAAACCAAAGAAATGTGGGATGCATTGAAAATTCTGTACGAGGCAAAGAAAGAGAACTAGAAAATGGATCTTCGAGACAATCTCCATGGTTCTAGGATGGTCAAAGGAGAGAGTGCGGCCACCTAGCTCACCCGGGTTTCACAGGTGAAAGACAAGTTGGAAGTTATTGGAGAAGTCATTCCTGACTTAGAGTTGGTATGGATAGCCCTCAAAGGCTTCAACAAGGAGTGGGAGGTTTTCATCAAGTGTGTGGTGGGGAGAGAGAAGCTCCATGACTAGAGAAAATTGTGGGATGCATTTACGTTGGAGGACATTCAGGAGGGATCTTAGGAAAATACATTGAATGATGTAGATGACAAGAACGTTTCTCTTGTGGTAAAGGGAAATGAGAAGAATAAGGACATGAGAAAGATGAGATGCTTTTCATGTCACAAGACTTCTCACTAGGCTAGTCAATGACCAAACAAAAACAAGAAGAATATGAAGCCAGAGGTATCAACTTCAACAGAGGTTGTAGATTTTGATGAGAGACATGAGAAGGATTTCTCTCTCATGACTGGTCCCGTGGGTAGTGGGTGCCTAGTTTTCGAGGACATTGAGTCCTGGTTTGTGGACAACGAAGCTTCTCGTCACATGACTGGGTTGAGGTCAGTTTTCCTCGATATTACAGAGATAAACTCATAATGCAGAGTGAATTGTGGATACGACCCAAAACTTTCAGTAAAGGGGGTTGGAAGGGTGATATTCCAACTAGAGTCAAGAGGTATTCTAGATTTGATTGTTAAATTACTCTCAATGTCAGCTTTGGATGAGAGTAGATTTGGAATTGTATTTTACGGTGGACATGTGTTTTTATATATTGTGGGAGAAATTGTTGACATTACAATGATGCTTGGTGTCAAGTATGAGGGCCTGTATAGGTTGTTGGGTCAACCTGTGTTGGGGTCCAGTGGATTTCTGGACTCAGATTCTGTGTTGGAGATTTGGTAGGAAGCATGGGAGAGAGAGTTGATACTAGGAAGTTAGTATTCATCTGGGATTCTCAAAGGAATCAATAGGCATGAGTTGACACAAATGGATGCTCAAGAGAATTTGGAGTCTCCTGGGAGAATACATTCAGTTCATGGTACAACAAAGGTAGCAGCAAAGGATTCTAGTACAGTGGGAGTAGTGGCTTCCTGCTCTGAGGGAGAAAATAATTCTAGCACAGAGGGAGAAGTTATGGAAGTTGATGAGATGGAGACATAATCTGGTGGTCATACCAGAAGTACCTCTCTCACTAAGAGGGAGTGTTGAAATTTGGTAGATTGGAGGTACTTCTGCATTGACAGTGCTCAATATGCGGAAGTGACAAGGAATTGTTTTTCTCCTAGTGACGTTATAATATGTTTTTATAAAATGACCTTATTAAATGATTTTATAAAGTTGGGTCTTTTAATTTTTTAATGTAAAAGTGACTTTATGATCTTATGAGTCACTTTAATGACTTAGGTGACCTCAAAAAATGATTAAGTTGTAATCGTTGATCTCATGAGGGAAATATATAGTCTTGATCGTCAATCTAATTGGCATACCAAGGGTTAAGGCAGTTACATTTAAAAATTCATTAAAAGGAAACTCATTAGGAGGAGGGAACACTTTTGAGGAGAGATTGAGGGAAGGTGAAGGGGTACACATCCCAAGAGGGTTTCTAAGCTTGGAGGGAAATATTTTCAACATCCAAAAGGTGTCATGCATCCCTAGGAGGATTAGCATGGACTTCTAGACATATCAACATTTGTGGAGGCTATACACCACCTTTATGGTTTCCTTGTAGCTACAACTAGAAAATAATTTTTTGCTGAGTATTGTCATGAATTTCTAGGAGTTTTACTGTTGATAATAAATCCATATAGTGAGGTACAGATATGTACCCTTTTTTGGGCACGAAAACCATTAAATATATCTGTTGTTAGTGACTGTATAGTCCATACAGGTTGTATTGGAAGTCAGTTTTTTGATTTCAGACTGTGTTGCTAAGAATATACATGATTTTTTTTCTCAGATAGAGTGAAAGTACAGATTATAAATGCTAATTGAAATTTGTTTTTGTACTTGGAATTTTTCCTTAAGTTGAATAAATAAACTTTCTCCTCAAATATGTCCTATTTTCTATGTTTTTTCTTCAAGTGCTTATATGCATAGATTTTTGTGCCAAATAAGGGTTACAGCCTGTTGATATATGAGTTATTTCCACTGCTATTTTATTTCAGAACTAGTCTATTAGTATTTCTATCCATAAAGAACAATAGTATGGCAATTGGATATTTATAGGAGGCTGAGATCAATTTTAGACTAAGTGTATGTTGAACTAAAATGTATTTTTCAATATTCAATGACTAGGACAATAGGTTCCTTAGTGTGTTTTGGAAGGAGTTGTTTAGGTTATCTGAGACACAGTTGACCCCTAGCACTAGTCATCGCCCATAGAATGACAGGAAGACTGAGATGGTAAACAAATAGATCAAGGGGTACCTAAGGAACTATGTGCCTAGAAAAAAAAGAGCATGGATAAAATGGTTTCATCTCAGGGAACATTGCTACAACACCACTCATCACATGTCCATCTAGATGATCCCATTTAGGGAATTGTATGGCTATGATGCTCCATCCTTTGTGGATTTGGCGTTTGGAGAGAGAAAATATCTTAAGGCCAATAATTGACTATAGTAAATTTGAGACATCTTAAGAATCTTGAAGGAGAATCTACAGATCGCTCAAAAATAGAATATGTATGCAGATAAACACAGGGTAGAACATAATTTTGAGGTTGGATATCTTGTCTTTATTATATTGCATATGTACATACAATTATCACTGAATAAGAGCAGTGCATGGAATCTTAAGTGTCGCTTTTAAGTTCCCTACATAGTGATCTAGACTATTTGGGAAGTATTATACGAGTTGGAGTTACCATAGGGTAGTAGAATCCACAATAAATTCCATGTATCATTCCTCAGAAAAGCATTGGGACAATAGGCCACCACTTTGACAGATCTTCCTCCACTAGATGAGGAAATATAGTTGGTTTTATCTTTTGAGTGGAAAATTGATGTCAGGGAATAAAGACTCAGGAGAAAGGTCATTCAAGATTACTTGGTTGTATGGAGAGTATTTCCCATAGAGGATGCTACCTAGGAAGGGGATAAGATCTTACAACACCCTAATCTAGAATTGTTTGAGAACAAGCAATCTTGGGAAGGGAGAACTGTAATTTTCCCTTCCAATTGACCAGGGAGAATGATGACTCAATAGAATGTATGAATCCTATAGGATATAGTCAATAAGAAAAAAAAAGGTGTCGAGGAGGTTTATTTTGTGTCACTAGGTAAAAATATTGACAAACCCTAAAAGTGGAATTAAATAAAATAAATAATTCTATTTAATTGGAATTAGAGGGAAAAATAAAGTGACAATTTGATTTGGTCAAAATAGGGGAAATATCTAGAAGGTCCAAAGGAAGGTTAAATAGAAGAGAAACCCTTCCCCTTAGCATTATGTTTTGATACATTGTTGAGTTCTCTTGTATGCATCATTTACTTTTGGTTTTGGGAAAAACCCTTCCATTCCAAGTTTAGTTTTGGTGGTGCAATATCCACCCTAGCTAGAAAAAGAGGGGAATTCATCCAAATTGCTCATTTGAGTTCATTTTAGTTATTGATCCTATACGAGAGAGAGATTGGAGGCATATCATTTTGCTCAGGGATTTTCCAGCCCTTTTTGAGAGGATACACTTCATCATATCCACCAACACTCAGAGGGTTTCGTGCATCTGTAATAGAAGGAATCCCCACAGGTTGGGAATGGTTTTTTTAGCAAGGCCCCATTAGACACCTCACCATCATCCCACAAGGTCCCATCAACACGATATTGTAGGAACAACGATAGAAAATACCAGTAGGAGTGAGAAAGAGTAGTCTGAGACCATGCAGGTGATGGCTCATAGACAGTGAAGGATTCCTCACTGATTGATGAAATTTAGCATCCTCATCAGGTTTCTTTTTGTGTCTATGTTATTAGTTTATGTAGCTGCATTGCAACCAATATATTTGTGTGTAGCATGATTTGGAATCTATTCTTACAACCAGTAGAGTTTATGTACTGTGTGGGTTGATTTTTCCATCCATAATAAATATGCCATGGTTAACTTCCATATTCTATGTGTAATGGATGTATGAGATATGCTTAATGTGATAACATATGCACTTCCAACAATACTAATATAAATTGGGCAATAGACATATATTCCTCATCTACCTTAGTTGGGGACATTACAATGGGCCTCCCTAATGAGGATGTATATATCACTTGGAAAGGTGTAATATTCAATGATAATTATATTAGCTATAAACTTACATTAATAATAAAAAATATGTATGGAACAAATTGTAATCCTTATTCATAAATTAAAATTAAAAAAATTATAATTCCAAAATAAACATCGTAGATCGGGAATATTTTGGACAACTACATAAAACAGATATTAAATGGATTGTATTTGGTTTGTTCACATATGCCTGCATGTTTATTTAGATCAATATCAACAATGGTTTACCAAGCACAATGTTACTATATAAGGATAATTTTAGATAGACTCACACTTATATTTATAGGAATAAAACCTTTTGGTGCCATGTCTCACAAAAAAAAATGAAATCTTAAGGATTCTTTTCCCCAAGGGTAAGCTTACTAAAAAGGGAACAAAAGATAAAAAGATAAACCAAAACACTAGAAATATAGTGAGAAACCATCTTGGGAAGTTGTGCATGATGAGATTGCTAAAAATTATTCACTAGAAAGATAAAAAACATATAATTTATTGTCTCAAAGTGTATATTGGGAAATCAAATTTTCCATTAGAGGCTACATAAAAGGATAGTAATCCTAGTCACTCACCTTGAAAGGTGGTAGTGCTAAATGAAACAAAATTAGGAGGCATATAGAGACTTCATGAATGTGATAAATATTTTCTTTTGAATATAAATAAGGGGGGAATTTTTATTGATGAAAATACAACATTAAAAAACATCTAAGGAGTACATAAGATTCAAAATTGTCCAATAGACTATCAAAAACTCCTTATTGAAGGGTCACTACATCTATTATTATCATCTTTAAATTTTTCCCTTGATACATAAATCTATACACCTTTCCTCGATATAGTCTATAAAAGATTCCTAAGATATATATGAAAAAATGAAACATTTTGGAAAAAAACCCTTTCAAGAAAGACCAAATTGGTACCATTACTTTGTTCTTGGCGCTGGGGTGTTTAAATATAACTATGCAGAAACTACTACCTTAGAGGATCCTTCATCATAATTCCTTGGAGTGTCATTTTATGTTGGAGGGACCATGTTTTATTGAGGCTTGTCATGAAATTCATCCACTTGTTTCTTGAGAGATGACCTGAATCCTGCAACTGTTGAATGGTTTTCATTTGATAGATAGATTCTTCCAAAATTGTGAAAAAATGAGTTGAGATCCCATTGAATCAAATCTACAGGGAAAAAAAATTGTTTCAGGAGTATTCCATATCCGCTTCCAGTTGTTCCACTCTTCTAATCCAATTCTGTGTATTGTTTTCCACCATTGAAGGACTCCTGAACCGAACAAGAGAAAAAGAAAATAGAGCAAGAGTGTAGAGCTGAAATCCCTTACCAAAGCATAGAATCCAAGACAAAACCGAGCCATGGATGAGGTAAATAAATCTTCACATGTGAAAAATTCACCTTCAATCTTTCACCACCCTCAAAAATAAATTTCCCATGTGTAGAAAGAGGAATTAACATCCTTTCACCACCTTTTTAAATCATTGCAAAGAACTATAGTTGAACATATTACAATCATGATCTTCTCACATTATATATCAGGGAGTGAATTGGGCTTGGGATAATATTGATCCTAATGGAAGAGGCTAAGAGAGGCTCATGGAAATGCATAGTGTACACACACCCATAGGAATGGGATGGTAGCATGACGACTCCCCTTGTAAATATTTGATTGGACAACAGTGAGTGGAAGGGGGGATCTCTAAAGGGTACGAGAACCCCTCTTTTGCCAAATTATTTTTTAACCAAACAAATATCTTTAGTTCATAAGCCTTGCATGGGGGGTAGGAACCAAATACCTCCCCTTCTGATACCATTCGAAAATATTTTTCTTCTCATGGAATAAATTATGTGGATTTTGTTCCATTTTCAGAGAGAAACCCTACTTGAAGTTTGATGGCTTGGTTGGCCTTCCTATTAGCCTCTTGAGTGTTTGATCTTAAGACATGAAAGAATTCGATTGCATAGAAGGAATAGATTTATGTCTAAATTCAGTAAAGGATGGCTTAAATACGTTTATTCTTCATTAAATAGTTTTGTCTTGCATGCTTGATGATTAATTTAGAATCCGCAACTACTATTAGGAAAAGATACCTTGAGCCATTTCCAAAATCAACCCTTGTAACAAGTAATAATATTCAACTTAGTTATTTGAATAATGTCCAATACTCCATGTGAAGGTGAACTCCATATGTCCTCCTGAGATATACAACACCCCTCTTGCACCTACCACCCCAACATGAATATGATAAATCTAACTTCAATAAAAAATCAGTATTCCATATGCATTCTAGTAATAAAAAAATAGAATTCTAAATATTCACAATGGAAAATTTGTAGAAAGATTGGCATGCGGAAAAAACAATAAGAAAAAAATGGATAGGGTTGATTAATTTTAATTGAGAGAAATGAGATGTGATATTAAATTTGTAACTGCAATTTAGATATAAAAAAATAATTTTCATTTCAATGTAATAGAATGGATGTTTTTTTCAATAAAAAAAAAGAGATATTCTATTAATAATTAAATAGCAATATTAAAAGATATAATAAAAAGCATCACATGCATCTTATTATTGAGAATGATAACATATATAAGAATATGGAGGAAGAAAAACAATCGCTTTGAATGTCCTAAGTATGCCTACATTAAATATTGCTTTCAAAATATTCATAAGAACTTTTCTTATTATATGATTGAGCTACACTCAACTAAAATCCATATTTTCAATTATGTAAAAATCAAAATTACCTCACTATTAACCTTTTTCAATTAAAATCACAGAACAATACATATCAAAACATACATAGCGAAATAAAAAAGTAGTATCCCATGAGGGGAATACCATGCTAATATCAATAATATGTCATGAACAAAATCATTGAATAAATTAAATTATAGTTTGGAAAATAACTCATTGAACACGTCTATTTTGTCTATGTAAATCAATCGGTGGAAAAAATCCAATTCCACAAGAAACTTATTCACTTGTTTATACATAATGTAGTTTAGTTAATGATGGCCGCTAATCTACCTATGAATGGATAGACTCCTGAAGATAATAAATGTAAAAATACTCCATAAAAAAGCAACTCCACCATGTGTTCAATCATCTATTTTCCTCCAATGTTGGCACTGATGCATATAATATCCTCTCAGGTTTAGTCAAAATCATCCTTTCTTTCTCTCAGAAATGAGAGAACTTGTCTACAAAATATTGTACGATGAACCACTTTTCCTGAGTTGGAAGGTGGTCGTGTTATCCCACCAAATAAGAGATTTTTCTTATGCATGATGCAATGAATGTGTGGTCATGTCTAGTATCATATTCAAACAATGGAGACCTAAAATAGGAAACTTCATAAGTGGCATGAGATAAGGTAAAATACTCTTCCAACTTGGTAAGTCCATACAACCTCAAGTTGTTCACATCATTGCCAGATACATGTGTAAATATGTTGGAAGGTCCAATTTAAATCCATTCTATTTAGCATGCTCAATAATTGTATATGGAAGATATTGGGATCGTATTTGAGAGGTTGGATCTTATGGTGTTGTCATACGTTGCATGCACAAATGAATTCAAGACTTATTCAAAACTTTGAATTTCAATAGAACTCAATGTCTATCCCAATAAGTTTTTATCCTTAACTTGTGCTTCCTCAAGAGAACCTTAGAGTCGGTTATGAATCTTCATTAAGGTGTATAAAAAAAGAACAATCATGGTGTTCTTTCTGCTGGGCAGGTAAATTTAAGAAAGGAGAGTGATTGGTATCTCACAGGGTGAAACATGTTGAAATTTGTAACACACCTTTAAAAGAGAATGCCACATATATTTGTTTCTTCTTAAGAAATTAAATTTAACAAAATTAACATCATCAATCTAAAATACATCATTGGTATTCGTCAAATCCTTTTCTCACCTCAAACACAATCCCACACAAAAATAAGGTAGGTTAATAAGTAAACAAACAAAATTTTTTTCTAGTGTAAATTCTTCAAATAATCTAGTAAGAATTTTCTTATAGTTACACTTAATTGATGTGAACTTTGACCTCAACATTTTTACCCAAGTTTAATACAACCTAGATCTATAATACCCAAGGTCGATCCCCAGTTGTAAATGTAAATATGTTTATAGGCTGGTGAGCTAGGTTATTATAAGACATCATGCTTATGTGACTATTAGGTTGGAGAGCCTAGATTCTAAAGGCCAACGAGCCTATTATTGTAATATGTAAACAATAATATTATTAATAAAGTACATCATTGTTGTAGACTGACCAAACAAAGGAGATGGGGGGATAAAATTCACTAGAAAGGGAAAGGGGGCTAAGATTTTAGGAAAAGGGCTAAGCTAAGGGGGCTTAATCCCAATGAAATATTATATTAATATTACTTAAATCTAAAGTTGTGGATATGAATATATCTTAAGTTTCTTAAGTGGGGACAAGTGAATTCCTTGAGTTCCATGTGTCATAAAAGGCACATGCATATATAAGAGGGAGATTTAGTGTAATTTCCATCATTCATTTATCATTTTTTCATGATTATTCCAATATTTCTATCCTATGTACCTGAAATGGGTAATAGGCACTCATACTTGAATGGAGAAAGTCGGGGAGCATTTTCTAGGTAGAATTGGACTGAAGAAGTGGCTTGTTAGGCCCATCTGTTGAAGAGGACAATTGTCAGGTTCATATGTTGAAGAGGTGGGTTGCCAGGCTCGTGGTCGAAGAAGTGGGTTGTCATACTCATGGTCGAAGAAGGGGTTCCCAGTCTCGTGAGCTTTCTCTCCAACTGAGAGAATTGGTGGGAATCAATTCCCAAGGTGCCAAGATACAACTATAGGTCTCTGAGACTCCTTGTATGGACTATTGTTGAAGCCCCAAAAGGGAAGTGGGGAAACCGAAGGACTGCTAGTTAGATAAGGGTCACACTTTATGGGGTGGAACATGCATGTGGGGGATGAGGGACAGTAGGTTGGTTTCTATATTTAGAACAATAGTATGAGAATTGTTTCTATATGAGAGGCCTTAGCCTGGCTTAGGATTTCCTTTTCCCTGTGGACTCTTATCCCTAGCTCGGGGGTGAACCACTGCTGAAAGTTATGAGCAATGCAGTCTATGGCTAGGAGGAAAGTGGAAGGTCTTCACGGAGTTGTTATTTTTACCACTACAAATGTGTGTCCATTTAATGAGTATTATTCTTTTTTATCACATATGTAATTATGTTAATTGCATTATGTTGTAATTATGATTAGATATTTTTTAGTGTGCATAATGTATGTATTTATATTATTGAAATTGTATATGTATGCATGAATTAATTTAATGATATCATAATTTGAAATTGTATATGTATGCATGAGTCAATTTAATGGTATCAAAATTTGAATTTTTTGATGTGGCATTTCCCAACAGGGGTCTGGGGATGTTAAAAAGTGGTATCATAGCCCAGTTTCAAAAAATAATCCTAGATGGGCCAATTATTAGAGTGTAGAGCTCAGATTTATAGAGTAAGCATGAAAATTGTTTGATAGAATGTCAAAATGAGGATATTTGCAAATCGTTTGACAAAATTATTGCAGTGGGATGTGGAATAATTATAGGAAAATTTCACGAGAAATTGAAAGAATAAAGAACAAGAATTTAAATCCCTAATTTAAATCTCAAATTGGGAAAATTTTGTCTTGTAAATGGGATGAATTTCATGTTTGCAAAGCACCATGGTGAATTTGGGGCAAAATTGGGCAAAAGCCCCAAATTTTACAGTTAATTGCATGAAGAATTTGACATGCAGGATTTGAATTACAGGTGTTGAGGTCAAAAGGATTGTTATAGGGCATAAATTGGCCATATGAAGCTTATTATCATAGATTCAATGACATCCCAAAAGGAATTTCAAAATTAGGCAAAATTGGGCAAAAGCCTCAAATTTTGATGATAATTATGGAGAATTCGATGGAAAGGATATCGAATTTCGTATATATATGATGAATGGGTATTCATAAGGGCGAATTTGATTATACGAAGCTAACACATAATTTCAATGGTAGTAGTGAAGAGAACTGTGAATTGGACATTTTTGGTAATTTGGAAAATGGGCGAAATTGGAAGTATTTTGTTTGTTTGTTTGTTTTTTCATACATTGATGTTAGCATGACATGGGGGCCACATTTCAACTATTGCGGAAGATGTATGACATTTACTTCCATGATGGTAGGCACACAGTGGCAGTGGCAAGTGTGAGGTGGCATGAGAACTGGCTCCATGGGGCCGGTGCTATCCTACCAGGAGGAACCCTAAGCGTAGGACACGTGTCAACCCTGCATTTATTTTGGGAGGGGGTTAAGTGGGGTTAGAATAACCTGAGGAAAGGGGGATGAAATGAATGGATGTGAAACATGTATCCCTGGCCGTAACCGTGGTTAAGTTGTTCAGACCCTCCCTGTTGTGTTAACGTTCGGTGGGGCAGGGGGGGAAATGTGGCATGAATCATTGATCCCCATTGGTTCCCATCAAAAGAGGAATCTTGGATTGTAACAATGTAAAAATCCAGGAACCCAGGTATACAAAGACACCACATGAAAACCAAGGACCGATAGGGCATATAATATAAAAATAAGTCCACACTAGTGTCAATGATAGTCAATGATAATCAACCAAATTCAACCATTGTTAACCAAAGTTTACCATATTCAATGATAGTCAACCAAATTCAACCATGGTAAGCCATATGAAACCATGCACATCCATTCTCAAGATGGTCTACAGGGTCAACATATTAACCTATAATGAAACATTGTGAACCATCATCTACAATGGACAATGATAGTTAACTATAGACAAATATAGTCAAACATAGTGAAATAGTCTTTCATAATCACCAATACTCAACCATGGACAACAAAATCAACATGGTCAACCACAGTCTATCGTAGTCAATTATAGTTAAAATTTAATGATATAGTGAAAAATATTTCATTGATGGAAGATATTTATTTTGTTTGATATATATATATATATATATATATATATATATATATATATATATATATATATGGAATTACACATCTCCCTCATACTTAGCAATAGGCCTCACAAATGTCTTAATTTCCATTATAGCTCCATCTTAAACATGGATCTATCATGAGAAGATAGGGATCAAATCCGTTGTTGTGAAATTCTTTTTATATTGAAAGAAATTGACAAAAGTTTTCATTTCGAGAGTGAGGACATAAGATCGAGCTATGTTAGTTGTACTTCCATGCAATTTCTTAGAAAATTAGAGTTGACTTTGATTATATATCTCGTTTTATAATTTTCTCTGGTAATATGTTCTCATCATAGATTTTCTTTTAACAATATATGTAAATTATATTCATATTCTAATCACATCCACTTTACTTTCCTTTTTGTTGTGTTGAGTGGTTTGCATTATGTTTCTTGTATTTATTTGCAAACTATTCCTCGTTGTTTGATATCATTGTATGTCACTTAATTCACTCCCCCCTTTAGCATATGATTATTGATACCTTCACTAAATAGTTATTTAAATAAATGCAACTTGTTCATTTTTAAATGTACTACCACATAAATCAATGTATTAAATAACTTTGCACTATATAATAAAATTTTATGATATAGTGAAAAACATTTTATTTATGGTAGATATTGATTCTTTTTGTTAAATATTTTTTTATTTTCAACTACTTAAATTTCTCTCTATGTAAAGTTGATATCAAATTATTTTAAGATATTGAAATATTTTATTTATAGCCCACATTGAAACATTGTTTTTAAATGACATTTATTTACTTATAAAACTATGGGTCATATATGTTGACCATAGAAGGAGCTCCATGTTAAGAATAAAAGGAATTACACATGGCCCATCATAGGGAAAAACATAGCATTAAATTGCTTTAAACATAAGATTTTTTTTTACTTTCAATTACTTTATTTCTATATATTAAATTGATATAAAATTATTTTAGTTGAAGTGGATATTCAAATATTTTATTTATGGTTGACATTGAAATATTTTTTTAAGTGTTACATGTAAAGTCCTTTTGGCCCTCTCTTTAAGAAGCCAAACAATGCAAAACAAAAATAAATATGCATCCCTACACTTATACTATTGTAGAATAAGCAACACACCCGAATAATTGTCATGTTGCAGAAGAAGCAGTGAATTGGGATAATTACAGACAAACTATCGTTGGCGATTATATAAATCAACATGGTAGAGGAATAGGTAGTGGAAATGGTAGGGGGATTGTCATAGGTATGGGTAGAGGAAGGCGCATTGATAGTGATTGTGCCAACATGACGAAACAGTCGGGCAGGGTCAATAGAGGCATCGGTTTTTCTTCCTCTTGGGGAGACATTGTTGATAATCCATTAGAAGAAGCAGCATGAGAGTTGGAGGTGGACGTGGAGGTTGTGATTGAGGAACCCATTTATAGATGCAAATTTAATGAGCTTCGGCCAAGAACCATGGGCCATACTCTAACTGTTAAAATCCTCGATTCCATTCCCATTTCAACTGCCACTTTTCCTGTAGCTGGCAAAGTATCTCTATCTCTAAATGTTTTTAGAAGGATTCGTATCTCTATGTTTGGTTCTATATGTTTGGTTGTAAAAATAGAGAATATCTCATGACGAGGGTTGTTGGGACCCATTACAAGGATTCAATGTTGTTTGTTGCTAAGGAGACCATGCATTATTTAGAAGAGGATATGAAGCTTATTTGATATTACCAAGAGGAGGACGATGTGGATTAGAAGGTGGGATGCTCCAGTAATAATGATACTAAGTTACAACACACTATTGAGATGTATTGAAATGCTAAAACTATTTTGGATCAATGGATGCTTCCTAAGGAGCTATATTATAGGAAATTCTGCCAAATATTTGAGGTTGTTGAAAGATAGAACAAGTTGTTGTTGACAATGATATATTGGATGGTAAAACACAATGAAGGTGCTTCATATTTGACTTAGGATAGTGATCTTCCTTTAGGATCTCGACCATCTTCTTTAGGTACTATGGTGGACATGATCCTATCCAAGGTTTCTCCCTAGGTTCATACTATGGATGATTGATACTATCTTTTATTTTATTTTATTAGACTCAATTTTTGTTATTTTATGGTTTATTATGCTTTCTGTACTTCTCTTCGAATCTTTAGTATAATTTTGTTAGTTTCTAAATAGTACTAGGCTTCTATAGACTTAGTTTTTTCTGCCATTTTTTATAACTGGCATGGTTTCCCTTTGTGAAGGACAATAAAATCTTTGGACATTGATGATCATCTAGGTTGAATGATGAATATGACCGAAATTATGTATATTTTATTGTTATTTTAATAGAAAAACTCTTACTTACAATAAAAGACTTGTTTCAAAAGGGACCATTTAACACTAAGACCTTCCTTTTAGGGGTAGAGTCCCTATTTTCCTCTCTTGGGCATAGTCAAGGTCCCTAAACCCATCCCCTTTGTGAAAAACTACCTAATGGAAATTCAAATACCACTTGAAGGTGAAAGACCCCCAAAAATGGCATGTGTCCTAGTTGTATGCGTTGTTTACAATGCATAAGGCCTAAAAGGTGTTGGAATTATTGTCGTTGATTGGAAATCATTTACAACATTAAAATACACAAAATTTGTATGATTGATTTAATACATAGGTTTATAAGTATATTAAAAAATGGTGCATGTGAAAAAGTAAAAAGTGAAATATTGGTTTCAAACTCATGGAAGTTATGGTTACAAAATGCTCTTGAAATTAGTTTCAAAAATGTCATCTTGACACTTTCACTATAACTTGTTTTCTAAGACATTTCTAATCTATAAATTTTCATGGATGTTCCAATGGAATCATTCATCACAACAAATCTGATAAATGAAACTTATATATAAACTATAAAGGTTTAATTCCTTTAGATTGGAGAATATTTAGATAGTGATTTTTTTTCTTATGCATGAAATATATAAAATACGGAAAATACATAAAATTAAAATACAATCACACACCATTCAAAAAATAACACAAATATTTTCTCTGATAAACCATTACAGGAGAAAACCGAACTAGAAGGTGAGGTTGCTCTACTCTCTTTGCTCTGGTATGGAAATAGTGCAAATACAAAGGATAAGGCACTCTCTATGGAGTTACATGTGGTCTATTAGGAGGCTACATAACATTAACCCCCTATGTTATTCTCTATAATCTCGCACTCCTAGTCATTATTTTCTACAATGGAATGAAATAAAATAACATAGAATGGAACCCCCTCTCTTCATAGCATCCCAATATTTAACATAACATGATAGCCATCTAGGGGTAGCTTTCTGAATTCCTCAACCTTCAACTGCAATAAGGTTTTGGACCTTATAAAATGTTATTATAAAAGGTCGATGTCACATCTACATGCACCATGGTGATTAATACGGTAGGTCAACTTGCGAGAGGTATAAATTTTGTATACTAACTTTGATTGAGGTGATTCTTTCATTGTTGGAAATGTATCAGGGTGCATAATATAGAATCTTCCTCCATAGTAAGGTTTGGACAAAAAAAGTGTTTTTTGATGCAGCAAAATGGCTCCAAAATATTTCAAACGATTTTTTGGACCCAAATTTCCAAATCTTGACCACCATGCAAAATGGCCCTGCAATTTTTTCATCCATTTTTTCCACCTAGAAAATGTTGATGTTTGGACAACATCGAGAATAAATTCTCTTAGATTAATAATTAATGAAATAATTATTGATTATTAAATATTATATATAATAAGTAAATGATAGTAATAAATAGTTATTGATTATCTAAGGGATGCATCCTTTCATGGATGATCACCATATGTTCCCTATATATGGAACACTCATCATTGTAATAATATATTAATCACATCTCCTATGAAGAAAAAAAACATGGTATCAGACAAGACTGGTCTTGACTCCTTCATAGGAGGGTCCAGGAAATGAGAGTAGAGTAAAATGTTGGGAGTGTTACATTTATGGGGTTGTTACAATCTTTATGTACAACATACTTACTT
Organism: Picea engelmannii; assembly: GCA_009831015.1. NCBI lineage: Eukaryota > Viridiplantae > Streptophyta > Pinopsida > Pinales > Pinaceae > Picea > Picea engelmannii. Next base: position 183,076 of record ML780574.1, on the reverse strand, counting down.
TTTACTCCTACCTAAATTATATAAATAATTCCATAAATTATGTTGGGTAGTAATTTCTAGTAAAAGTGTCTAATTACCTAAATATGAGGAATGCACTGCATATTTACTTCTACCTATATTTATGCAAATAATCGCATGAAATATGGAGGAACAATTTAACAAAGTCAAATACTATGTAGATGGATTATAACCAAATTAATCTTTGGGTAGTTACAGGAGGTATTCTCCAACTATTTATAAGAAAGAAAATTTAATTTAATTTTCAAAGAGACTTGTCTTTTTTGGATCAATCTAATATTACTATAAAAAGACACTTGAAAGACACAACAATAGACACACATATTTTTTCTCTCTCACACATGGGATATGTGATCTAAGGAAGAGACTAAGAATTTGAAATTTTCCGAGTTACTTAGTGATGTTCTAGTGTTTACTAAAGTAATATCGTATATCATTGGAAGTAATTACCACTTGTGGAAAATTGTGTGTGTCTAATTTAACACTAGAAAATCAACATGATTAGTCGTATTTCATCGAGTATATCATGGATTTGGTTGGTATCCATATGACATCGAGTATATGATGGATGTGCGTTGGTCATAGTAGAATAAACATTATTTGGAGGGTCATTGTATATAGTTGTGGACAAGAAAAATTGATCTCCTTTAGGAGAAGCTTTTTGTTGTTATTGTTTCTTGTTTCAGGAAGGTCACAGGTAAGATCTCTGAGAAAGAGCCATAATGAAAGTCTCAAGAGGTAGACATGGATGGAAATACCTCTCAACATGATATCAAGGAGAGACATTTCTAGACATGATGCTCAGAGACAAGAAGTCTCTAGGAGCAATGTACCTCCCAGGATGGGACCATGCCAGATAACAGAGATAGTTCTAATGATCATGGATACAATGAGTCAAGATTGAATGTATCACAACTATGGTAGATCCAAAAGAGGATACAAACACACTATGATACTCAGAGGGATAAGGTGTAGCAATCCCGGTAGATGAGTCGAGCCATGAGATGTTGAAGAAGAAGGCATGGAAGCAATTCCAGTATATGTAGAGGCACTCCCAGAGAGAGAGGTGATAATACATTCAGAGGGAGCATAGATTGAGTTTCCTCCAGAGAAGGAGGAAGAGCTACCTTCAGTGTCAAAGGGAGAAGAGCTAAAGGAGGAGTCACCTCCATATCTAGAGGGAGCGTTGATATTTTTCAGCTTCCCAAGACATTCGTTTCATGAGGGAACCTCAATATATCAAGTATGGTCCAAGATGACTTATCATTATCATAATTTACCTATGTTTATGTGGGAAAATTTATCCATGACTAAAGTGTATGTTCAGAACATAAGTCCTCAAAATAATTTGAGGAAAATGACACCTGAGAAGGCCTTCACTAGAGTAAAGCATGAGGTTGGACACTTCAATATATTTGGGTGTTTAGTATACATTCATGTATCTGAGGATAAAAAGGATCAAGCTAGACCCTTCAGGCAGAAAGGGTACATTTTTTGGGTACAATGAGTCTTCGAAGAAATATTGGATCTACGTCCATGGTTATAGACATATTGAGGTGAGAAAAGATGTTACCTTTGAGGAGGATGTATCCTTTAAGAGATCTATAGGATCTCACATGAACATTGATCCAATTGATCCAATTGATCTTGTTGATAATGTAGCTTCAGTTGATGTTCCTAGAGATATTGCAGTAGGTCAGAGGAGACCTACATGGGCTCATTAGACTCTGTAGGAGGAAGAAGGTGTAACAACCCTCTATTACGAAAAACAAAGCGACATACAATAGGTAGAATTTTTTTTTTACGTTAGGAAATATACATCAAAATTATTAACTATATCATTGACACATCATCCAATATATTAATGGAACAATTTCAACACATTATCAATAATTCGTGAAATAAATATGACACATTATTTCCATGAACAACGATACACATATCAATGCATTAACACGACTAAATAACAACCCATAATCATTGCATTCACACAATAAACGATGACACATAAACAATGTGAATCATAAATATCTCAAGTCATCACATAAATATAATCATATGAATGAATTAAGATGCTACCCATCCAACCTACCCTGCAAGTTTAGGACCTCCAAGACACATAAGAAACTCTCAAGCCCAAGATACAATTGATTTTAACCATTTAAGATCTCAGGGATAGAGACTGTTTTGAGGAACAAGGATTTGTCTACATGCCATTGATGCAAGCAATACAAGAACCTAGCTAAACCAACAACATCTATGATCATATAATTCATCAATCTCTCAATCCTAAACATCAAAAACCATGGCGCAAGGGTGAAAAATATTGTTATCCATCATACATCATCATTATTCATCATAGTGCAAGGACTTCTCTACTCTACTCAATCCAACCTCCAAGCAATAATTAAGTGAAATTCAGATAAGAAGTGATACATAAAAATTAAGAATAATAAGTGTAAGTAAAATCAAGTGAGTCAATGCTAAATTATATATCTAAGGGATTCGTACGAAGATCAATCATCACCCATCATACAAGGACTCCAAGTTACTTTACATATCCAATTAAGAACTATAAGAAGATCTTACATGCTTAAGAAATACTCAAGAATTCATAAGTCATATTACATATTATTAAATGAGAACTAAAAGTGAAATCATCATAAGTAGAATGATAAATATTCAGCTTCTTAACATATCCATTTATAAGGATGGAAGGGATCAATTGTAAATAATGATAATAAAGGATTCACATACTACAATCTCATATCCCTTTTAGGAACTCAAGGAACCAATTCTAAATCAAGCAATAAAATGATTTAATTGAATAATTACATATTCTCTTTAGAACTAAAGGAAGAAAATTCTAAATTCAACCATAAATGAATGCAATTGATGTCTTAAAAAAAATCATTTAGGAGTTAAGATAAACATTCTGATTCTTAACAATTTTTAGATATTTAGATGTGAACTAAATCCCCGAGTTAAGAAACAAAGAAAGAGTTATGGAATTTATTCCAACCCCTGGACTAGTGAAAAATGATTTATGTTTCAATCCATACCTTAATCTGGTCCTCAAACCAGTCATTAATCCAGTCCTCCATCCAGACCTTAATTCGATCCTCAATCTAGACTTTAAATTCTGATAATTTAAAATTATAATTTCAAGTGCAACAATGATTTTATTAAATTAAAAGATTAGCCGAAAGGACGATAAAAGAACTTGTTGTGGAATGATTGCATACACATTGAATTAGTTTTCATACATAGAAGTGGAAACTTCAAGCTTGACACTGATTGCATACACAGTAAATCCGTTTTAATACACATAAATGAAAAATTCAACTCAGAATTGAATGCATACACAAAAGATTCGGTTTAAAGCACCGAAATGGAAACTATCATTCTTGGAATTGAAGGCATACACAGTAAATTCATTTTAAAACACCGAAATGGAAACTCTCAAGCTTGTAATGAATGCATACACAGTAAATTCGTTTTTCATACTGAACTTAATCCAACACCTGATCTAACCTTTGATCCAACCCCTAATATGGCCCTCGATCTGGCCCCTGGTCTGGGCCTTGATATATCCCTTGATCCAGACCCTGAGACAACCCTTAATACATCCCTTGATCCAACCCCTGATGCAACCCTTGATCCGACCCTTGAAATGGAACTAATTTCTGATAAATTTCGAAATTAAAATCATAGGCAACAAAACGAAAGGATGTAACGGATGAGAAACAATTAAAACCAAATTTATATTTTCATGTAGTAGTGTATATGAGGGTTAACTGATTAGAATGCTTAAAGGGGGTAATCAAATTCTAACGTAGTGAATAAAAGAGATAAACAACAAACAAATTTATGGGTTTCCTCAATAATTGGGGAACACCTAGATCGTCACCCAGTTAGCAGTAGACTTCAACGCTCAATCCCATGGAATAAAGGAGAAACAAATCACAAGAAAGAATAACCACAAGGTGACAAGTGATATTCCACACATGAATCCCCTCCCAATTCCGGATTGTCTCTACTTCATTCGATTAATTTCCAGTTATCATAAATATAAATAAATAACATAACAAGGGATATCATTGGTACCAAGATTTCACACCCTTCGTTGGTGCACTCAGAAATCAAGATTAAAATATATTGAAGGATCCAAAACAAGTGTGTCCTTACCTCTAGGAGATCTCATGGTGGAGGTATTACAAAAATCAAAACAATAAAATCGTAGACAAAGGACATAGTTCCACGAATCGAAATAAACTAAAAAATTAAGGAGGCAATGTTCAACTTCCAATTATCTTGAATTGGTACCTTTACGAAAATAGTGTTAAAATTTCCTTGCAAGCTAGAGGCGATTGCAGGCTCTGTAACTCATGGATTTGCAAGAAAATCAATTGTAAACTACAATTCAAGGTTATCAAGGAAGCCAATATTTGATTGTACTTAAATTCAGAATAAGTTCAAATTCCATAGGGGAGGAAGTGAACATCAAGAACTTGATTCAAATCAGAAAAATCCCATGACATAAATAGATGATTTGAGATCTCCATCAAGAAACTGCACAAGAATCTACGACTGCAAATTTGTTTTGAGTATTTGGTTTGTAAAATGAAATTTAAAATTTCCATTATGCAAAACAATGGAAGCGACAAGGAAGAAAGTCAAACTTTGGGTAAAATCAACTGGTAGCATCTCAGGAAGATCCAATTGTAAAATGAACGACAAGGAATAAGAATTTTCAATACTTTTAGTTTAAAAATTTAATTTACAGTAATGATGAAAATTCTCTTTCTATTGTACTCAACCATCAAGGAACTTGAAATCTTGATTTCAGAAAATCTAATATCATTTACAACTAATTTCTAAAAACTATAAATACAATTTAACTAATTAAAATTAAAAAAATCTAATAATAATATCGTAACCGTCATTTGAGATGTACTCGCTGATGTTCTTCGACATCTGACATTTCCTCGTTGCTCCCGCTTTCTAATCATTGAGACCTCACCGGTACCTCCCAACGAACACTAGGGGTAATCTTCTTCCCCCTTAGCCCCCCGAACCGTAAAGGGGCCATGCACAAATAAAAAATAGATAAAATCTGTCTTTGTACTTGCCTCACAAGTTCAAGCTACCACACTCTATTTGAGCTAGGTATCCCAACTCTCACAAGAAAAAACCGTCAAGAAATATCCGACAACATAACCTTACACATACTAGTCGTGATCCATACACCTTGTTTTCCATTTATTTTATAGAGTTCTTCTTAGTGACACTTCCATCTGCACATTAAATCCATTTTATTGAAAATTAATTAGGAAAAATTATCCCTGGTACACTTGTCACCCTATCGCTTAGTTGTACCATAATTTAATTTAATTAATTAAATTAATTTGCCATTTTCCCCAACCCACCTAAAAATGGTCCTTGATGTCCCTTTATTCCCTCACATTCCTTTAATGACTGACGCCTTTCTTAAATCTTAGTTGAGTTCTAATTTGGAAAGTTCTGTAGATTGGATTCCCTTATATGTTCCACATTCCTTTTGCATTTAGTTTTCCCCTTTTTGTCTAAGTTCTAAATTAACAAGTTTTTCACATAACTAACAATTAAATTTTTGATAAATTCTTTCTCCTTTAAATTTGAAATTAATTTTTCTTCATCCCCCCTTTATTAATTGATTAATTAGTTTTAGTCCTTATACCTCAATTAGAACTATGCTCTAATTTCAACTAGGCTTAGCAAAATTGTTTTTAAGGGAAATTTTATAATTATTAAACTTTACTCATACAACATTTATTTTAAGGTTGACCAAGTCAAAATGAGATATTGTTTTATAGGTACCTAGGTTCATCAACTCACCAGTGTTAAAAATTGTGGCGTTCCCTTCAAGATGCACTACTTCCTCCAAGGGTGCCACTCATCTTAATTCATGTTTCATTTATGCGACGTGTTCTTCAAGATGAACTATGTGCTCCAAGGGTGCCACTCACCTTTTGAATGATTTTGGAAAATGTCTAACACTTGGAGTCAAAAATCTGTCAGGCGACCTTGTGGGAGAATAAGGGACTCTAAGGAATAAGGAACCTACCTTATTGCATGCCCCTTATAATATTCGTGAGAAACTGTCTCAGTATGCCCTCACGACATCGTGGATCTCTCAAATTAGGTAATTGTTAACCTATAGTTCGAGCAACAACGAGAGTGATAGTAGGTTTTGGTAGGGTTGTTGCCACACCTCTCCCTCAATATCTCTAGTTGTTGTGCATGACCCCTTTACTCCAAATGTGAGTTTGATTAGCAAGAAATCTTCAGACTGCATCCATCAAAGAAACATGTCAACGATCCATAAACAACATCATAATATACCCCGCCATATGTCACATATGAAATAATAGAAATTCTCAAACCATATACAGTCCACTCCCAGACTTGATCTAGCATCCAAGGAGGTCCATCGATGCCATCAACATCCTCAATTTATCAAGAATCCTCCACACTCAGGAGAAACCAGTCAATAGCACCTGCATATACATAAATAACATTACATAACATCATAATCCACAGTCTCATCATCATAATGCATAAGCGAAACAAACAATCATATAATGAACCGGATTACTTGCATTCAAGTGTCCTCAAAGAATAATTCAAATCATGTGTGTGCAAGAGGGGGATGTTACATACACCCCCTCTTGTTTTAAATTTCGTCCTGAAGTTTCACAATCTATAAATGCAAAAAAATAAAGGATATGAAAATATCTAAATGTCTAGGTATCAAAAAAAAGTGGAAACTATTGACGCATATTATATGTCTCCTCCCATGTAGCTGAGCGTGGACTACAATTGTCCCATTGGACCTTGACTTGATCAGTTGTTTGACGTTGTAGCTATCGAATGTGATTGTATATAATGTGAATTGGTTCCACCGTGAGTGCACCCTCATCCGATACCTGCAAATAAATCATATCAATCACAAGTGTAGGATCACTAACATAATGTCTCAAAACAGATATGTGAAAAACATCATGCATATGCCTTAAGGAATTATGCAAGCCAAGTCGATAGGCCACGGGCCCCTTCCTTTCCACAACCTCGAAAAGTCCCATGAACCTAGGAGAGATTTTAGCATCCTTTCCAAACTTGATCAAACAATTGTG
>ML780574.1:85589-153609 GCA_009831015.1 Picea engelmannii | reverse complement strand
TGGTACCTTTACATTTGTGATATTTATCAATTTTTGGAGATATAATGAATATTTTGGAAAACTTCATAAAAATAGATCTTGAATGGATAATATTTGGTTGGTTCACATATTCTTAAATATTTGTCAGATCAATATCAATAAGAGTTTACCAAACAATATGTTCCTATATAAGGATGATTTTAGATTGACTCAAGTTTTTAATTATCGGAATAAAACCTTTCATTGTTCGGTGTCACAAAAAATATGGCATCTTAAGGGTTCTTGTTCCTACACTTTGGGAGAATATGAATAGGAATTTGAAGAGATATACAACATTCTTTCCATAGATAGATGAGTAGATAGAGTTAACATCACATTGGTACAATTTTGAAGGGTTAGAATAAGAAGAATACAAATACTTGTGATTATAGTTTTATCTACATTCAACACTCTTATAAAAGGGTAGTCCATAATTCTATCGATAATTCCCCTTTTGAAATTTTATTTGAATATTTTCCATCTTCACCAAATTGGATATTGCTTATGGAAAACAATGAGTGAGGGAAGACATCATAGGAGAAGAATTTAAAGAAGAGATATATTTTTAAAATAATATGAACATCCATTTGTGAGTAGAAGAGATGTTAAAGAAGTTACAAGAAAGGTACAAGGCCCGACATGAACATCGCAAAAAAATATTCATTAAAATTGGGAGATAGATTTTGGTTATAGTTGAACAAGGAAAGACGAAAAAGTGCTAATAAGAGTATCAAGTTTATACCATATGGCCTTTTTTAGGTATTAAATAAGGTGGGTGATAAAACCTACATAATTAATATACCACCATACATGGACATTTACTTAGTAGTGAATGTGAAAAATATGAAAATCTATGAGCCTTCCATGTTGTACTGGAAAATTTACAAGAAAGTCCTACATACCATAGAAAACTTAGCACCAAAATATCAGGTAGAGTTGGTAGATGATATGGTTTTGTAAAAGAATATACACAATTTTCAAAATAATTCTATAACTACAATCTAGGGCTAGCGTGACCTATGGAAAATCGGGTTGAAAGGAAAACTTCTAGGCAAGGAAAATTGGTACCTTAGGGAGAAGGTAGACGGAACATTTCCTCAACTCATTCGATAAAATATTTTGATGACCAAAATCCTCCAAAAATGAAGAGGCATGATCTAGATTGGATCATTATATAATTTTTCATTTATCTTGGTAATTTCAGGGAGGACAATTTGAAAGAATTAGCTTGGAGGGCCCATTTTAGTAGTAGGTCATAGATTAGAGATTTGGGGTCTGGAACCTTACATATCAACTTTTGGGGTCAAAAATTTGTGAGAATATCCCCTACCCATTTATTCTATTATACACATTGATACCTTTCCAATGGTGCAAAAAGCACCTGAATCAAAGCTCATATGTGGAAGTTATGTCTCCCACAAGTTGAACTACCTTATTGAGAACCATGGTACAATTGGATGTCACGTTATCCCCTGGTATGAACATGTGTGGGGTTAGTCTCATGTGGTATTTAAATAATATTATTGAAGGTCCAAAACCTTATCACTAATTGGGGGTTTAGAATGAAAAATACCTAACCCTAGATGGCTATCAGTCTATGTTGAATACAAGGTTGTTAGGAGGAGAAAGAATTCCATTATTTTGTATTGTTCTTATTCCATAGTTGAGAATATGATACAAGGGTGGGATTTGAGAGTTATAGAACAAATATAGGAAAAAGACTCTATAGTATCCATTCAATCCACATAGTCATAAGCAAAACCATATTGAGTTACCCTATATTTTTATTTTCATTTTCATAACTGAGAAAATGAGAGAATATAATAAGCCTCACCTTATCAATTGATCATGGCAGAGGATGACTCAATAGCATATACAACTCCCATAGGCTATAGTCAATAAGAAAAAAATGGATTCAAGGATGTTTATTTGGTGTCACTAGGTAAAAATATTGACAAACCCTAAAAGTGGCATTAAATAAAAGAAAAGATTATATTTAATTGGAATTGGAGTGAAAAATAAAGTGAAGATTTGATTTGGTCAAAATGGGGGAAATATCTAGAAGGTACGAAGGAAGGTTAAATAGAGGAGAAACTCTTCCCTTAGCATTATGTTTTGAAGTCTTATTGAGTTCTCTTGTATCCAATGTCTTTGTTGGGGTTTTGGGAAAAACCATTCCATTGCAAGTTTAGTTTTGGTGGTGAAATATCCACCCTATCTATACAAAAAGTGAGATTCATCTGGAGTCCTCATTTTTTTCATTGTGGTTCTTGATTTTGACCAAGAGAGAGATAGAGGCCTATATGTTTGCATAAGGATTTTTTTACCCTTTTCAAGAGGATACCCTTCATGATATACACTGACACTCAGAGGGTTTCACGATACCATAATAGGAGGAATCCCCACGGGTTGGGAAGAGGTTCTCTCATGAGGCCCCACTAGAGGCCTCACCATCATATCATGAGGTCCTATTGGCACATGACTGTAGGAACGATGACAAAAAACAAAAGTAGGGGTGAGAAAGTGTGCAGGTGAGGGCTGACAGAAAAAGAAGGATTCCTCACTGATTGAGGAAATTTGGCATCATCATCAGGTTTCTTGTTGTGTCTTTGTTATTAGTTTTTGCAGCTGAAATGTAGCCAATATATTTGTGTGTAGGAGGGTTTGGAAGTTGTTGTTACAACCAATAGAGTTATTTTACTGTGTGGGTTGATTTTTTCATTGATAATAAAGATGTCATGGTTAATTTCTCTATTTTATGTGTAATGGGTGTATGAGATATGGTTAATTTGATCACATATGCACTTACAATAGTACTAATATAAAGTGTTTGAAACATTCATGCAAAGAAGAATAATAAATTGGGTAGTAGACATATATTCCTCATATATCCTAGTTTGGGACATCATAGTGCTATCAGAGCTGGTAATTCTATCATCTTCTGATTACATTGATTCCTAGAAGAAAAGGGTGTGGAGGGCATACCTCTCGAGAGTCGCTGGAAAAAGAAATAGAATAAAATCACACAGAGTTAGAGCTAGAAGGAGGCATGGGGGACTATGGTGAAGATATGATATCATATCTATTGGAAACCATAGTCAATGAGCAATGACAAATGGCCACTGAGCAATGATAATTGACACGATTTATGACACAGTTCCTTACTAAAACTCAAGAAAATAAAAACCATGGAGGCTCCAATGGGAACCAATTAGAGGGAAACCATATAGGAATTGGAGCTTATGCATAAGGAAATAATAATAATACCTCGACCAAGATCATGAAAATGAAGGTGCCTATGCCCCTATTACCAACATTATTGGTAGGGAAAAATATAGGAGAACTAGAGAAACTAGATCAGAGTTCAATATTAACACCTCGTACATGCAGTACGAGATGACATATGAAGATATCCATGAGAATGTTTCCTATAGAGAATTCTACGACCTCAAACATAAATACAGTCTAAAGGAGGATAATAGAGAAGCACATAGCCCCCAAAAAATTGATCTCATGTGCAAAGAGGGAAGGATGACCATTCCACCCTTTGATGAGTCTACAAAGAGAATGACTAGGGGTTGGGTACATAAGTTAGACACTTAACTCCATCTTAAACCGATAACTGAGAAAGAAGAAATTAAGTATGCTACCCTTCCTTTGGAAGGAGAAGCACATGAATGGTGGTATCATGGGATTATGACACTAGGGCATGACAACATCCACTTCATATGTGGAATTTACTCATAATTTGATGGACAAATTTGACCAAAAGGACTCTGAGAAACACTTTAGGGAGTTGGAACAGTTGAGGCAGATAGGTACACTAGAAGAATACATTACAATTTTTTAGAGGATGGCCATTATAGTGACAGATATCTCTCAACATAAGTTGGTGATTCTATTCACAAAAGGTCTATTTGAACCTATGAGAGGATGGGTGAAGGCCTCTAGGCCAACCATGTTGGAGGAGGCATGAACTCCCAAGACATGAAGGACACGATCAACAAGAAGGTACCAAAAAAATACTTCATCCCTCAAGGAGGTAAGGAGACAAAGATACCACAAAATTCATGGATAGGGAAGGATAGGATGGATTAGGAGACTTGGAGAGAACTAATAAGGAAGAAACTTTTCTTTAGATTCAAATATCCATGGGAACAAAGTCATAGATGTATGGGAAAAGGTAAAGTCCATTGCATTGAGGTAGTTTATGATGAGGAGGATGATGGTTATGAAGAAGGTATTGGACAAGACAGTGGTGAGCCATATAATACTATAGACAAAGCACTAGTGCAAGATAGATTTAATGGGGTGAGCATTTCCACCCTTTATGGAGTCCTTAAATATTATACCTTCAGTATTATAGGAGTTTTGTAGGGGCAGAGGGTTAAAACATTGATGGATGGTGGATCCACCCACAACTTCATTGGCATTGCATTTGTCACTAGGAGAAAGATCCTTATGGAGGATTTCAAGGGATTCGATGTCATAGTAGTGGATGGGTATAACATGATATGTACTTGAGGGATCAGGGGACTAGAAGTAACCTTGCAAAAATATACATTGACTGATGAATTTTATGTCATGGATTTAGAAGATACTCATAACATAATTACCAACTTAACGAGAACTCTATAGAGTTCTCGTTTTTTTGGGGGTCCAATTTTTTACCCTGTTTTTAAAAATGGTTCTACCGGTAGCACCCCCTCTCCCTTTTTAGGTGGTTTTTCGATATTTTAAATTTTTTGATCCACAATGTTTCCACATTTTTTTTTCAATGCTTTTTTTTTCATCTATTTTCTAATTTTTCTAATTTTGTTTTTATTCAATGGTGTGTTTAGTCTTTTTTCCATGCTTCATTCAATATTAAAAAAAAAATTACCATTTACGTTTTTGAAGTTACGATATTTCATATAATTGTGTCTCCTTAATTAATTTATTGTTCCATACTTCTTTTTTTTTGTAAATCAGAGTAGAACACTATATTATTGTAGAAAATATGATACAAAATAGGGATCCTGGTCTACCTAAAGGAAACCATACTAGGGGACCCTTATTGTTGGTTTTTAATAAAAATACTAGAGGTAACTAGTCTACCAAAGTTGGAAACCAGACCAGACCTCCCTTTTTAACGTATGAGAAGCATAACGAAAAAATATAGAGCTAACTAACCACTCAACTGAAACTACCAAATCCTACCACAAATTATACTACACCATACTACTTCTTGGGCATGACTGCCATTAAAGACAAAAGACATTGTAGCAGACATAATACTAAATCACTTGGGAGTGGTCCTTCACCTCATCCTCTTGGCCTTTGTTGTCCTCCTTTGGGGAGATTGTTCTGGCTTCTAATTTGGGCCAGTCCTCCTTGGCCATCCACAGGTGGTATCTCCATATGGTGGACATATCTTAGGTACAAATGGAATTGTGCAGCCAAATTCTCTTGTTTATTTTTCTGGTCCTTTTCAACCTCCACTAACATATTGATAATAGTTTCCATATCGTTGATACAACGATGAATTCCATCCAGCATAGTTTTAATCTCTCGTTGGTCTTCCTAGCATGCCTCCTCCTGATCAGAATTTACTTTCCCTATCAATATTTTGGTAAACCATGTCGTCTCCACCGTTCTATGGTAGAGCATCTCCCTAGGATGGGTAGCCACTAGATCTATTATCTAGTATACCTCCTGCACAATCTCCCCCCACTCTTTACCACTCCGCTCCTCCTTGATTTTTTCCTCCCACTTATTGACTGTTTCCTTCCCTTTTGGTGAGACCATCGTATGAAAAATTTTCTTTGCCTCTCTCACAACCTTCTCAATTATAGTCAAATGCCTTGAGCTTTCCAATATATCCTTCACCTAGGGGATTCTATTTATCTAGGTTTGTTTCAAGTGTGCCATTTCTCTATGCCTACCTGATTCTCTACTTTTCCCTTTCTCCTAGTGCCTCCCTCTATGTCTCTCCTTAACTAGCCTTTTCCTGAGACTATAATTTTCAATACTAGCTAACACCTTCTGGTTGTAGCCTTATCTACAACTCTTCTTCTTATAACGTTGCCTCTTATGAGGACCTATACCTCCTATTAATTTTATCCTGAGGTGGTGAGATCGGCCTTCTTTATTTCCTAGTAAGGTCGGGTAGGCCATTATGTTATGATCTCTTTCCTGGTCCTTTATTTTGTCCCTGCTTGCACTGTATCCAGACACTCTTGGTCCCGTACTTGTCCTGGAGGCCGCTGATCCTCCCTTGGTTATCACCATCTCCACACCCCTTAACTTGCCATGATTTTATGGCCTGCTACATGGCCTCTCTCCCTTAATATCACCTCTAAACTTGTTTTTGTTTAGTACTTCCTTCCGTCTTCTCACTTTCTTCTTGTTGTGTTCCCACATGACAACTGGGGGCCAAGTTTTGTGACTATCACATGCCTCCTAGGTCACACTTCAGGTCAAGGAGCCCCACGTCATCCTCGATGTGACCATCATCTCTGAAGCTTCCACTGTTATCTCATTCCACCAAGTGGATGTAGATTGATCTAAGTTTCCCCCTTGGGATTCTAGACCAAACCTCATACAACTCATGCCCCTCCCTATTTACCCCTTCGTTGGCTAGTGTTGGCCCTCGACCAAGTTTTGAGAAAATCTTGGTCAGGTTTGACCACTTTTTGGACTTCAGCGTAGTGATCAAACTTATTTTGCAAGCTTTGTGGACCCAACAAGGGGTTCATTAGGGTTTTTGTAATGGGTTATGGGATGTCGACCCATGGGGTTTACCCATGATTAGGCCTTATTGTAAAAGTATAAATAAGTAGGAATGTATGATAGGAAAAGAGAGATTAGTGTGCGGAACTATGTAAGAGACTTAGAGAGTGAAGTCAAAGTGGCTAAGTGCAAGTAGGTCTAAGTTTATTTGTGCAACATATTGTGTATGTAAAGATCTATGCTCGATAAAGGAGTTGGATTTGTGCCTTGACCTGATTTTTTGAAGGAGGATCTGGTGCATAGATCTTCTATTCTCTATGAAGATAGGCTCTATGGCTTAGTGCATAGGAGTAGAAGAATGCAATATATTGAATACTAATAAAGAAGATGAAGCAGTTGGTGGAAGTATCCCCACACTGGGGTGAACCATGTATATATTGTGTCTTTGATGTGCTTTGTGTTATGTTGTGCTTGTCATTTATCTTCCTAGTGATTTTGTTACTATGTATGATGGATAGATTTGATATTGCTTAGTGCTTTACTCATGCTTTATGAATGAATTTTAGATCTAACTCTTTTCTATGTGGTAATTAGTTGAAGTGCTTAATCTCTACTGTTAATGTGCCAATCTACATTACAGTTTGTCCTGCGATGTTGATAAAAGCTAATGAAATAATGCATATCACCTCTTAAGTGTTGCTAGAATACTATGCAAGGTATCACAATCAAATATTGGTTTCCCAGCTTGGTTATAGACACCTGAGTCATGTAATCCCCCCTACTTCTACCTCAGGTGAGACTTATCCTGCTTCATAGGTGTTGCCTAAAGGGTCGGTAGTTGGGGTTTTGTTGGTGTGTTGTTGAAGCGTTGAACCCTGGGTCGGCCCCTGTGCCAACAAATGGTTCTGTTGTCAGGACCTAAAATTTGTGATTGTTGGGAACTAAGTAAATAAAAGAGAAGTTTTGTGCATATGTCTGTTGTTGTAGTGTGGAGTACTCTACTTGACTTGTGAAGCTCTGTGCTAAGAACTAAACCCAATCTGAAGAAAATAAGTAAGATCTTAAAAGAGGTAAATATTTGTGCTTTGATAAGAGTAAGATAAGTGAAAATTTTTGTTTCAAAAGAATGAATTTAGGTATGTTTAATAGATTTTGTCCTAGTTTGAAATATAGGGTGCAGTTAGAAGAAATTGTTGTGCAGTAAAGCTAATAGAAATGATTAAAGATATGTTATTCCTATGAATAGAAATAATTTTTGGACTAATAATTGGATTCAAGAACCTAGAAAGAATTTTGCAAATTGCAGATCCAACACTGTGATCCTAGTGCGTAGTACTGAAGAAGTTGGGGAACATACAAAAGGAAAAGAGGATTGACACTGTGTTATAACTGCAGAAGACCAGGACATATTGCGAAAGAATGCCCTATTATAGGTCCTATTTGTCATTGTTATAAAATTGTTGGTCATGAGGTTGAGGATTGTCCAAGGATGATTGCTAAAGTTGAAAGGATGAACATGAGACAAGAAAATGAAAGTCTAGAGACTAAGACCATGTTAAAGAAAGAGAACATATCAGAGGAAGTTCATACTACATTACTGCAGTTGAACGAAATGATGGATGTTCATAAAGATATTAGTTTATCAGAGATATTGAAAGAAAAACAATGCATAAATACAAGAATAGAAGACTTCGACATAGACTGTGTCTTAGATGAGGAAATACCAGTGAATATTATGACATAAGATACCTTGGAAATTTTGGGAAATCCTACTATCATACCTTCATTGGGAAGGATAGGCTTGTTTAAAGGAAACATGATAAACTTATGTGGAATAATTACGCATGTACCTATGATTATTCATGGAACATCGATAAAAGAGGAATTTGAAGTCATTAAGTTTGTTGAGAACAACACCCCTTTCCCTCTTTTGTTAGGAAAGGCCTGGATTGAGAAAGATCAGACCAGAAGGAAAGCAGAGGAAGAAACTACTAAAAAGAAAAAGAAAGAACTAAGGGATTTCATAGCTAGAAAAATAGATCGATTGATAGAAGAACACGAAGTTAAGTCAAAGAAGCAAAAGGAAAGAGAATTAGTTGTCGAAGTTGAAAGAATGCAAGAAGGTTTGGGAGACATGTCCATGCAAGAAAGAAGAATAACCACCCTGGAATTAATAAGAGAAGGGATATTAACTTCGAACCCTATGAGAGAACATCAACAGTGTGAAGTCACTACTCTAGGAGAAGATAAGAATAAAAATGGAAACAAAATTCCAAAAATAGTTAGAGAGATTCAGATCATCGGAAAGAAGGAAAGGAAGGTCAGTAAGAAGAAATCCAAGTTGTAAAATTTACAAGAAGTTACAGAGAACAAATGGAAGACTTAGTAGGAGGAAAGTTTGCAAGATTCAAACCTCGTTGGAATAGCAGGACCGCACAGAATGGGAATTCTCCCTGGCGAAGCTATATGACCATTGGATGTGCCCCGACCATTAGAACCATGCTCTAGAATGACTATGAAACACATTTATGGGCAGATATACCATTGTTAGACATTGAGATCGTGCCATAATGGACATATTCACAATGATGGAAGTATTCCTACCCGTTGGAAGAATTTGTTACGATGTTCTCTTATTTAACCTGTCAGAAACTACGTTGGGATGACTTTCTGCCACCCATTATTAACTGAGCTAACAAAAAGTTGATCGTGTGTAGAGATGTGATTTAGAATCTAGATGTCACTTTCCGTTTGTCCACTTATTTATTTTCCTACCCTAACCTATATGTTTTATAGTGAGAATGTCGGGCGAACCCACTGACTTATAAAAGTCCATCGAGGAGGTTTTTAATAAGTTCATAGTTGATAGAGATATTTATGAAGGAGTACAGGAGTCGTCGACTAGGAGACTGCAGACTTCCCCGTCGACTAGACTTCGCAAAAGTCGTGTCAACCCTGTGACAGAGCAACAAAGTAATCATCATGAAAATATGGTGAATACGAAATAGATCCCGTTTATCTTACCAGATTACATTATGTCGTTGAATGAAGCGGTTAACCATGACAACATCCAACATGAATATGAATACATTTTGATCACCGCGTACATCCCAAAAGGAATATGTGTAGTCGAGAGTCATTTGGGACACATCCTGCTCCTAAAGAATAGTGATTTCAATCTTGGTGAGAGAAGGAACTATGCGATGCTCGAACCCCATAGATACTTGATGAAAACTACTGGGAAGAAGCCTCGCCTAGTCTCCCAGCCTTAGATTAAGGATATCGTGCAGTCCACTATACTCAACGTGATGAAGATTCCCCATTTTTGTCATCATCAGGAGGTTAATGATTATGTTAAACTCATCCTATCGTGCTACCATGGCAGATACCTATGGCTCGACTGGTGGATTACTGTGGATCTAGCGATAATCCACCTAATTACAAGATTGGGCATGCAGGGGCCTGAACCTCAGTAGCTTTACCCAGGGAAGACCTTGGATTGCTCCCTGACACATCGCATCAAGGAGTATTATGAAGAAGATGAAAAGGGAAAGTGAGGCTACAAGGTAGCCTCTATATAGGATGACCCATTGTGCCTCGCTTTCCAACTCATAGCTGGAAAACTTGTAAGAAAGAACGGTCCCACACAGTTCATCGGGTTCGTGGTGGACCTCGCAGGAAAATGTGTGGAGGGAATGCATATTAATTGGGCGATTTAACTTATCAATGAGCTCGAGAAAGATTACCACGAAGCTCAGAATCAGGGATACGAGTTCCACTTCAGTTGGTTGCTCATATCGATTTCATTTGTTTCTTGGAAAATTCCAGAAGGAGAAACCTTCTTGGAGATCGAATAATCAGAGTCATTGGACGTGAGGTTTTCTACCTTTTGGTACACCAATGACATGTCAAAGTAATGGCAGTCGAACGCGGTGTTCCATACGTACTATCAACAACTAAAGGTTTCCATTGAATAATTTATGCGCATGACACCATGCACCTTGCACCAATATAGACTGATAGCTAAGTTCTGCACAGATCGACACTTTATATATGTCACTGCGCGTAGAGATGAGAGAAAGGAAGAGTTACAGTCCTATTACAAGTCAAAAAATGAGGAAATTGAGAAGATCACAAAGGAATGGCCGGAGGAGTTCCTTGTACCAGTTGCATATGAAGAACTCTTTGATGTTGACATTATAGGAAGCCCCCTCGTCACCCGGATTGAGCATATAGGATAGTCTAGTGCGAATAA
This sequence comes from Picea engelmannii, assembly GCA_009831015.1. Classification (NCBI taxonomy): domain Eukaryota; kingdom Viridiplantae; phylum Streptophyta; class Pinopsida; order Pinales; family Pinaceae; genus Picea; species Picea engelmannii. The sequence goes on along the minus strand of ML780574.1, from coordinate 142,625 downwards.
GAAGAAGAAAAAGGAGGAAGTCTAGAATATAGAGACTAACAGAGAGGACAACGCTTCTGAAGAAAATGGATCTAGCTCACCAGGAGGAGGAGACGAATTAAATGGACAAGGAGAAGGCAAAGTTACACCCCCGAAAGATCCCTTTACTAAAACACTAACTCCACAGAAGAGGAAGGTTTCTCCGTGGAAACTATCGAAAAGAAAGAAGATGCATGCTAGAAATCCCAATATGGAGGCCACACTAATAGAGGATGATATCAGTCTAGTCCATGGAGCCATGGAGGATGCATCTGAAGATCTCTTACAGAGATACAGAGCAAAGCGGGAGGAACTGTATGAAAGGGTTGAGAAGGAATTAAAAGAAATACAACAAGCTATTTGATCTATCTGTGTAGTTCCTATTGCGCCTTCCTCCTTGGAGACTTCATAATTGGGGGATGAGCCTACCCAACTGAGAAGGCTAGGAGATGCGACAGAGGCTCTACTTCAGAAATTCCAAGACGAAAAAGAGAAGGCTACAAAATTCTTGAAACAAAAGAAAGAGGAAGTATTAGAGAAAATACGAGTTTTGCGGTACTATGTAACCACCTATGAAAAGGAGAAAGATGAGTTTTGGGTGATGCTCAAGAAGGAAAATGTGAATCTACATAGAGAAAAGGACCAACTGCTCACAGAGTAGACTACAGTAAAAGAAGTGGTGAATAAATCACTTCTCTTTGTGCCAGGATTGGCACAGGGGGAACATGATTCAATCAAGGTTCAAGTGGTGAAGCTCGCTGAGGCCATCTAGAAAATTCAAGCAAGAATAATAGAGCTAGATACCCAAGTAGTACCAAGCATTCCACAGAAAGTGTGTGACCATAGAGAGGAAGTAGCTAAGAGCACAGTTGGAAGAATCATGGCCCTTGCTTCATAATGCAAACAACTGAGCGACAAAAGTGTGTAGACTTATGAATGCCTCATAGAAGATGGAGAGTTAAGAAAACTGGAAGCGCAGTTACAGGAGGCCTAGCAACATGCACTATCAATGCAAGAACAAATGAATCTACTCACTGTATTGGAAAGAATGAATAGATATCAGGAACAACACGTGGTACAACAACATATCACTACCATGTAGGGTAGAGTAATGGAAGTCACATAGATGCTACAACCTGTGCAGGATGAAGCCTACAATGTGTTTGAAGAAATCGAGGGACAAGGATCGCAACTAGACCAATTGGTTGCGATAGTGAAACAATGCCTGGAAGGGCCTATTACAGAGAAGATGATCCAAGAGCTCACTGAGATGGAGTCTCAGGAAAAGAAACAATTCGAGGAAACTCGAGTGAATCTCGACTCCTTTGAAGAAGCGTTGCCTAGACCTGAGTGACTTAGGATGAGTCACAGGTGAGTGTTGGGGGCTTGCTGGCCCTCGACCAAGTTTTGAATAAATATTGGTTAGGTTTGACCACTTTTTGGACTTCAACGCAGTGATCGAGAAGGAGTACCTAGGTGGAGTTGAGATCATATATCTCATTTATTTTGCAGGCATTGTGGAACCAACAAGGGGTTGATTAGTTTTTTTGTAATGGTTTATGGGATGACGGTCGACGGGGTTTCCTCATGATTAGGCCTTATTGTAAAAGTATAAATAAGTAGGAATGTATGATAGGAAAATAGAGCTTAGTGCGTGAAGCGATGTAAGAGACTCAAAGAGTGAAGACTAAGTGGCTAAGTGAAAGTAGTTCTGAGTTTCTTTGTGCAACAAAATGTGCATATAGAGATCTCTACTCGATAAAGGAGTTGTCTCTATGCCTTGACCTAATTTTGGGAAGGAGGATCTAGTGCGTGGTGCGTAGATCTCTGTCCTCTACGAGGATCAACTTTGTGGCTTATTGTACAAGAGGAAAATAATGTAATATATTGAAGACAAATAAAGAAGATGAAGCAGTTGGTGGACATAGCCCCACACTAGGGTGAACCACGTATATCTTGTGTCTTTGATGTGCATTGTGCTATGTTGTGCTTGTCATTTATTTGCTTAGTGCTTTTGTTACTATGCATGATGGATAGACCTGATGTTTCTTAGTGCTTTACTTATGCTTTATGAATGAATTATAGATCTAACTCTTTTCTATGTGCTAAGTAGTTGAAGTGATTAATCTCTATTGTTACTGTGCTGATATATATTAGGGTTTGTCCTGGAATGTTGATAAAAGCTAATGAACTAATGCATATCACCTTTTAAGTGTTGATAGAATACTCTGAGAGGTATTGTAATCACATATATGTGTCTTGGCTTGGTTATAGACACTTGAGTCCTATAATCCCCCCTGCTTCTACCTCAGGTGAGACTTCGCCTACTTCAGAGGTGTTGCTGAAATGGCTGGTAGTGAGGGTTTTCTTTGTGCGTTGTTGAAGCATTGGACCTTGTATCTGCCCCTATGCCAACAACTATCATGTCTGCTAGCGCATTCAACGCCCTGTGAATCCATTTAAACTTTATCATGTTCAGGGTTCGCACGTTTTCCCTGATTCTTTGAAGGGAATTTGCTAGATGCAATTCCTTTGCACCTTTCCCACCTTGGTTCCATACTAGAGTTTCTTCACAATGTTGACTACTAGTTTCAAATCACTTTCCATGATGACATTCTCCATGCCCTCTTTGCATAGAATTTCCAGGTCAAGTTCTATGGTTCCAAAATCCTCCACATTATTTGTGGAATTGCCTTTGCTCCCAACATGCATGCGTAATATGTTCTCTCTAGTGTCTCTTATTACCCCACCAACTCCTGCCACCCCCAGATTGCCTTTCATTGCCCCGTACAAATTCAACTTAATGAAGCTTGTCGGAGGAGGAGCCCAGGTATTGAATCATGTCTAGATCTACGAATCTCAGGCCACAGGTATGTTAAAGCTCCACTCTTGCATATAGAATAGTTCCAAAATTCGTAAGTCTTGTCCCATGTTTTGGTTTTCAGAGTTGTTAAGGTTAGGGCTATGTACTGTTTCTCTTATTTGAGTTGTGATAATGTCCTTTATCCTCAAGGCCAGTTGGATTTCATTCTTAAATATTCTCCTATTCTATTCTTTCCAAATTTCCCATATTACCATCCCTGACATTAGACCCCAGCATAGGTTCACCACCTCATTATCGCTATACCTATCCTTATAGTTTTTTATTGTGCCTCTGATATCCCCCCTTACCCTATTTGATTGGCGATAAATACAGGCCACCCAATCCCAGATCTCAACTCTATAGTTGCACTCATCTAGGAGATGATTCGTCGATTCTTCCTCAACATCACACAGATGACACCATGAGGGTCCAATGACTCCCATTTTTTTTAGGTTCTTCCAGGTCAATATCTTCTTGTGTAGGATTAACCATTCAAACACTTTAATATTTGGCCATTGAGGGGCCTTCTAGATCCTATCCCGGTGTGGTTTTGGGTTTTCTTAGTCATGTCCTACTATGTAGTACAAGGCCTTTTTTTGATTGAATTCCCCTCCTTTTTCCCTTCCCCACCTTAATTGGTCCTCCTCTTCCGAGACCCCAATTTTCCTTTTACCCAATCCCCCCTCAATCTCATTCATCATTGGGTCTCCCTAAGCGCTATTTTGTGGATTGATTTTGTCCCAAATTCTCCATCTGGCATTATCCTCTCTCTGTTTCCAGTACTGATGGACTTTCATTTTTCCTTGTCGAATCATATCTTGCTTGATACCCTCTCTGTTTTGGTTTTCCATTCTGGGTTCTTGTTGCCAAGCATATTCCTAGAATCTCGTTGTTCTCCCATTCCTAATTTCCCAAAAGTTGTAACTTTGTATCCAATTTTTATTCCTCTAGGAAAGACTCTAGATGGCTAACCCTTCTATTGTGTTGATGAACCTGATATTCTCCTAGGGTTTGACCTCTGGGGCATATTTTGATTTCCACAATTTAACCCATGGCACCAATCTTTCCTTTACCCATCTTTACCACAATTTTTCCCCATATGCCTCATTCGTTACCTGTGGGTATTTTAATCTGAGGCCCCCTTTGTTCTTTGGTCTAAACACTTTGTCCCAGGCAACCAAGGCTCATTTATTTTTTTCCTCAGCTCATCTCCATAGGAAGTTTCTCTCTATTTCTCTAATTTTTTGTATGATTCCTTTTAGCGCCGGAAACACCGACATAAGATACGTCAGGACTTCTTGTAGGATCACTTTAGTAAGGATTAATCATACTTCTAGGTTTAGAGTTTTGTAAGTCCAATTATTAACCCTCTCTTGTAGCTTGTTGATGACTCCTTCCCACATTATGTTCCTATATACCATATCCGTCAGGGGCACTCCCAAATACTTCGTTGGGAGTGTTTTCCACTCAAACCCCAATATGTTGGCTAGGTTACTCTGGATTACAGGATTTGTATTGAAGAAGTAGATCATGAATTTAGAGTGGTTTATTTCATCCCATGACTCCTCTCCAAACTCTTCTAAAAAAAAATTGTATTCCTTTTATTCCTTGACTGTGGGGGTGTCATGGAGCAAGGTATCATCCACAAATTGTTGGTGCATTGAGGTTGGGAAGTCTTCAAACAGTTTTAGGAATTTTATTTCACCTTTGGCCATTGTTGTATTTATGCTCTATCTTAGCCATTCCATCATTAAAATGAACAAGAAATGGGATAGAGGATCCCCTTATCTTATACCCCTCAAGGGGTACAATAACTTGATTGGAGCTCCATTTACTAGAAGTGAGAAGCTCATTGTAGAGACTAGGTTAATGATCCATTTAATCCATTGAAGATCAAAACCAAAATCTTCCATCGTTTTCGCCATATAATGTCAGCTTACTTTGTCATAAGCCTTTTCCAAGTCCAACTAGATTAGCATCCCCACTTTATTTTTATTTTTAAGGGTATGTATTATTTCATGGGATTGTATGATGTTGTCCAAAATCAGCCTTCCCTCCATGAAGCCCACATGTTCCTATGAGATCAGAGTTGGGAGAAGTGGTTTCAATCTATTATATATTACTTTTGAAATGATGTTATACACAACATTGCACAATGCTATTGGTCGATAGCAGTCCAGAGTTATGGCTTCATTTTATTTTGGTATTAGAGTGATCATCGTGGCATTCAGGGCCTTGAGGATTGAGGTTGAGTGGCTAGAGCCATCCACTATACCATAAATATCATTCTTAACCACATCCCAACATGCTTAAAAAAATTCCATTGTGAAGCCATCTGGGCCAGGGGCCTTTCCATTTGGCATATCCTAGATCACTTGGTCTACTTCTTCCTCTATTATGGATTTGCAAAGGTTGACATTATGTTCCTATGTTACCAACTTAGGGATGTGCCTTACTATCCTCTGGATTGATTCGGTCCTGTCCCGATTGGTTTATGTGGCTATCCCCTGGAAGTGTTTGACCAAAGTGTTTTCAATGTCCTGGTGGGACTCTCTCTATCCCATATTGATCCCATATATTCAGAATTTTGTTATGAGATATTCTCGCTATAATTGATCTATGGAAGAACTTGTTATTTCTCTCCCCTTCCTTAAGCCATCGAATTTTGGATTTTTCTCTCCATAGGGTCTCTTCTTACTTACATATTGCTTCCTAATGCTGGAGTAATTGGTTCTCCTCTTTTTTCCTCTCCTTAGTGTATCCTTTGTGGATGAATTTCTCCTGTAGCTCTTCCATTCTTACCTCTATCATTTTTTTTTCCTGGTCGATGTTTCCAAAAACTTCTCTGTTCCACTTCTTGAGTTTTTTTATTTATCTACTTGATTTTTTTTTTAAGTCTAAACATCTTTTTCCCTTATTTTGGGATATCCTTTTTCCACCAAGATTTGATGTTCTCCATAAAGGTTGGGTGGTCGATCTAGAATTTCTCGAATATGAAAGGCCTGTTCTTTGGTGTTGTCTGAAAATTTGCCTCCAATCACACCATTCAATGGCCTGAACCCCCCATGGGAGGATGTTTCCTTCTAGTGCTAAAACCTGTAGAATGATGGATTCCTAGACTAGGAATCTGTCTAGCCTCATGGCCACCTGATTATGTGAATGTATTTTGTTTTTCTAGGTAAACTTCCCATTACTAGTCCTGATGTCCACTAGCTCCATTTTTTCAATGAGGGCTGTGAACTCTTCTGCATCTCCAGTTGCCCCCTTTTTTCTCATCCAAAGTAGTTATAATGTTGAAGTCCCCAACCAGAATCTAATGGATGTTACTGCCCTTCTCCTTTATATTTTCTAGGTCTAGGAGAATTCTTCTTTTATCCTCCAAAACCTGGGGTCCATATAAATTTGTACATAAGACCACCTCAGTGTTCCCTATCACTTGCATTTTTATAGATAATGTGTGCCTAGTGGCTTCAGTAGAGAGAAGATTCACTGATTGTAGGTTCCATAGGGTGAGTATGCCTCCTGTCATTTTTTGACTCTTTATAGTCAGAAACTTGTACTTATTCCAATACTTCTTACTTATTATTTCCATTCTGTCCATATTACATTTTGTCTCTTAAATGAAGCATATATTTGGTTGTTCCATATTTAGTCTATTTTTAAAGATTTGTTGTTTTCTAGGGTTGTTCAGCCCCCTTTTGTTCCAAGTAATAGCCTTCATTTAAACATGTGGGGGGGATTTGGGAAAGATCTTTTTGATCTTCCCTGAATTTATTAGAAGCGCTCCTAATTCCTATAGGGATACGTTGTTTGATTTCCTCCCTTTCTTCTGTATTTTCTTCTTTGGTGATTGTTGTGGCTGACCTTCTCTTATTTTTATACCCAAGTTTCCTATTTATCCATGCATGCGCTTGATTCCTCTAGTTTTTTGTTCCTCCCTCAGAAGGAATAGGTATTGGATGCGATCCAATTGCTCTGTTGGTATATTGTCAACTCATTTCTTTTTCCATTATTCCAATATATTCGGGAGGTCAATACCTTCCCTTTCCTCGATATCTCTTAGGTGTGGGTCTTCTACTCCAACCTCGCTTTGTGTCATTTCTGAATCATCATCAACCTCCTGCATTGGGTTATTTGTGTCTCGAATGCCTTCTTCGATTGTGCTCTTATTGTGCCCATGATTTCCTTGAGAGTTTTGACTCTCTATGGTTTTATTTGCTTCATGTTCATTTGTCTCCCTTTCCTTTTTCCTTTTTTGTTCCTCCTCTTCCCCCTGTTTTGGATTTTTTCTTCCTTTATCTCTATCCCTTTCTTCTGGGTTGCTCATTGTGGGGGGATTTCCTTGTCTCCTATTTCCTTTGACTTTTTAGTTTGTCCTAACAAACTTGTCCTCATCTTGTTGTTGTGTTGAGTTTTCCTGTTTCAATTTTTTGTTTAACGTGCATTCTCTTAGTAGGTTCTCGTGTTCATAAAAATTTATACATCCATATGTGATCTGCTCATAGTTTATGATTTGTATCCATTTCTCATCCCTAAACTCCAGAATGATTGCCTCCGGGAGTGCCCCCGAGACATCCATCTCTATACAGATTCTTGCATAGGATGTATACTTCCCTTTTAATGTTGCATCATATGTCTTGACATATTCCTCTAGATTTTTCCGTATGGATTTGAAGGTGGACGACAGATAGTAATCTAGTTGGAGGGAGTAAATCCTGAGCCAGACTGGGATGCTTTTAAAGGACTCATTTTTTGGGGAGAATTTTTCCTTCCAAGGTCGCATGTACAATCCTGCTGAGGTATGGAAATATGGCCCCCCCTCAAATATTTTATCTCTATCTTCTAATTTCATGAAGACTATTGTAAAAAATACTTTCAATCCCAGGTGGAGGTCTACTTCTCCACTCAACTCAAATTGGTATTTTATCCAGCTACACAAGGTCTTTTTTGTAGGCCACAGGGGTGATAAAAACGTCATCCTGAAAGGTGTGTCAACAAGTGCACATAAGATTGTGTCTAACTAGTGCATGAAGTCCCTTTTTAGACACATGGATGTGGCTTGTGTAGTAGAGTTCCTAATCACCATGGAGAATCCATTACAAGAATGTCAACATTACCATGTGGATATCCAAAAATTGCTTGGAAAGCATGAGAAATTATTTGAACCATTTTCAGCTAGGAGACTACCTAATAGAGGATTTTATTATGTAATTGAGTTATAAGAGGGATTGAAGAACGTGATCACCGATCCTATCCCAAAATATTCAAGGATGAAATACATAAGACCATAAAGGACTTTCTATATATGGGGAACATAATTCCTAGCTCTATTCCTCTCACCTCATCAGTTGTCCTGGTGAAGGAGAAAGATGGTACTACGCATAAGTTCATAGACTATAGGGAACTAAAAAAAATCCCATCAAACACCAATATCTGATACCCTGGATTGATGTGTTGATCGACAAGATGCATGGGGAGGTATACTTCTCAAAGGTTGATATACAATCATGATACCACTTGATTTGGGTCAGGGAACAGGATATCCATAAACAACATTCACTTCTCACTAAGGACACTATGAGTTTCTAGTTATTTCCTTCGGGTTGATGAACACAACAAATACCTTTTAGTCATGCATGAAACACATCTTCAAAAAACCATTAAGGAAATTTTTCCTCATGTTCTTTGATGATATTCTCATATACAATAGGATGTGGGAGGAACAACTGAAGCATGTGGAAAATATTCTCAACATTATGGAGGAAAAATCTATTTTTTCCAAGGAGGAAACATGTGAGTTTGGATTGATATAGATCCTCTATGGGGCACATGATTGGTGTTGAGGGAGTAAAGGTGCATCAGGAGCATATTGAAACTAACTTAGACTAGCCTAACCCCATGTTGGACCTTGACCAAGTTTTGAGGATCCTCGTGTCATGTTTGACCTACTTTTGGACTTTGACAGGTTGTCGAAGGCAAAGTGCAAGTTGAAGTGGAGATCGTGGGATCTCATCCCCTTTTTAGGAATTTTAGGGTTTTGGTCTTATGTAACAGGTATAGGGATGTCATCCCATGGGTTTACCCATGCTTCAGCCTATTTTGTAATGAATAAATAGAAGTCTAGGGAATGTAATAAATAGTGACTAGTTAGTTACAAGTTGTGCTAAGTGGAAATGATTGTAAGAGGCTTGGTGCATATTGTATGTTGATACTTATAGAGATAAGTGCAAGTCGCCTATAGTGTTTTCTGTGCAGGCTATGGAAGGATCTATGCCTATATCTACTCGGGGAAGGAGGATCTGGTGAGGTGCACAAATATCTTGTCCTCTACAAAGTTGATTTTGAGGCTTTATGCATGTAAGAAGATTGACCAAAGATAATAAAGAAGACGAAGAGTTAGTGGATGTAACCCCAGGGTGGGAGTGAACCATGTATATCCTATGTTGTGAATGCTTTGTGATTTTTTGTTGTTCTTTTGTTTATGTGATTCAATGCTTAGTGCGATGTTAGATGATAGATGAATCTAATATGATAGCTTAGTGTCAGATAATGTGAATGAATGCTAGATCTGATCTATGTTGGTATGCTTAGTTCTTGAGTTTATTGAATCTATTCTAATACTGCGTTGATCTGTTATTGGGATTTAGCTGCGTTGTAAAATAAGACTGAATATTGATTAATAATAATTGCTAAGTGCTCTTTTAAGGTGTTGCAATCATAGATCTGTGTCCCAACTAAGGTTGCAGACAGTGGAGTCCTGCAACCACCCCTGCCTCTACCTCAGGCGAGACTTCATCTGCTTCGCAGGTGTTTCCGAAAGGGGTGATAGTTAGGGATTTTTCAGTGCATTGTTGTAGTGTTGAACCTTGGGTCTTTCCCTGTGCCAACAAATGGTTCCGTTGTGGAGACCTGAAACTGTGAATGTTGGGAACTAAGAAAGAAGTAGCTCTGTGAGAAGCTCTAACTTGAAACTGTGAAACCTCCGTGTGTAGATCTATCACCCTAGTGAGCAGTAATCTACTTGGATTGTGAAGATTTGTGCTAAGAACAAAATTCAGATCTGAAGAAAAGAGGTAAGATCTGAAATCTTTGTGCTCTAGTAAAGGTAAGAATAGTGAAAAGTTTTAGATATGGAAGCTTTGTGCTCTGCTAAAAGTAAGATTAGTGGAAATTTTTGTTTCAAGAGTATGGATCTAGGTATGCTTGATAAATGTTATCCTAGTATGAAAACTAGGTCACATATAGAAGAGAAAAGGTTTGATATGAGTAGATCTGATAAAAATAATGAAAGTTATGTTATTCCTATGCATAGAAAGAATGTTTGGACTAACAAATGGATGCAAGATATTAGAAATAATTTTTTGTAGGTTAGCTACCATGATCCTAGTGTCCAGTACAGGAAAGGTTGGGGATCATTTAAAATAAAAAGAGGATTGACTCTTTGTTATAGTTGCAGAAGACCGGGACATCTTTCTAAGGAATGCCCTGGAAGAAGACCTAGTTGTCTTTGTTGTAAAGATATGGATCTTGAAGTTCTGGATTTCCCTAGAATGATTGCTAAGGTTGAAAGAATGAATACGAGACAAGAAATCCTTGAGGAAGGTCAAGAAACTGAGACCACAATAGAACCCTAGAAAGAATCAGAGATTGTACTATTGCAAATGAAAGAAACCCTGAATAATCATAGGGATATCAACTTATTAGAGATCTTCAAAGAAAAATAAAGCATAGAAACAAGGGTAGGAGACTTCGACATTGATTGCGTTCTGGATGAGGAAACACAGGTGAATATCATGACAAAAAGAACTTGGGAAATTTTAGGGAAGCCTACTATGATTCCTTCACTGGGAGGAATATGATTGTTTAGAGGAAAGTTGATAACCCTGTGTGGAAGAATTACCTAGATATCTATGAGTGCTCATGGAAATTTGACAGAGGAATATTTTGAGGTTGTTAAATTTATTGAGAACAATGCTCCATTTACTATGTTACGAGGAAAAACCTGGATCGAGAAGGATCAGACCAGAAGAAAAGAATAGGAAACCCTTGAACAGAAAAAGAAATCCCTAAGAGATTTCATGACGAAGAGGATAGCACACTTATTGAAAGAACAAGAAGATCAGTTAAAAATAATAAGGGCTAGACATCGGGATGTCGAAATTCAAAGAATGCAAGAGGACTTGAGATACCTGTCTGTACAAGAGAGTAGAGCACCTACACTAGATAGAGACGAAGTATTTCCCTTGAACCCTAGTAAATACCACCAACAACGTGAAGTTACTATGCCAAGAGAGGATAATAATCATAATGGAAAGAGGAATATCAAGATGAATATCACAGGGAATAAGGTTAGAAATATCAATAAGAAGAAAGAAAACATAGAAAAGTTACAGAAAGTTCCAGAAGGAACTGCAGAGAAGCCATGATTCTAGAATCTGAACTTCGTTGGGATACCAGTACAACACAACATGGAAATTCACCATGGAGAAGTAAGATGATTGTTGGAGGCATTATAACCATTAGCCCAAATGGTTAGAACAACAGAAATCTCACCATTAGACTATTGGGACCGCGCCATAACAAACATGACTGCATTGATGAAGACTTCTCACCCGTTGGAAAGATCTGTTACCTAGTTGTCTACTTAGTTCGTCGAGCCTGGCACTGAGAACACTTTTTCCACTCGTGATTATCTGAGCTTATATATTATTTGATTTTGTGCAATGATCATTGAGCTATCGCCATCCATTCTTCCGTTACATCGAGTAGTTACTCTTGAACCCGAGATATTCAACCAAGATCATGTATGCCCGAAGAAATTAGCACAACCAAAGAATATGTGAAGGAGATACTCGTTATCCTCATGAATGAAAGAGTAATGTATGTGGGTATACAAGATTCATCGACGAGAGGAGTGCAAGCCTCCCCGTCGATTGCTCACAGATCTAGCCCATCCCGAGCTGCGACTGAGAAAAGAAGCAAGCATAGAGATGACTTGGAGAATGAAAAGTTATTACCATCCATCCTACCCAATTAAATCCCACCCCTGGTTGGTGTAGTGAGTCGCGATAGTGTCCCGAGGGAATTTGACTACACTATCATATCTGTGTATCTCCTGAAGGAAATACACACAGTCAGACCACAACTAGAGAGGATTTCAACATTGAAAATTAGTGACTATAACCTAGGATACCATAATATCTATTGAATTCTTGAGCCTCACAAATATCTGACCAAGACAAAGTGAAAGAAGACAAAAATCATCCCCCAGCCATGGACGATGAGCCTCGCGCAGTCCACCCTTTTGAATGTAATGAAGATACCACATTTTGGAAGGCACCAAGAAGTTAACGCCTGCGTTAAGATCATGTTTCATTTATTCCACGATGGTTATCTATGGTTTGACATACGAATAAATATCAATCTGGCATTGATCCATAGGATCACCAGACTAATCATGTAGGGACCAGACCCACAAGAGTTCTAGCTAGGAAAAACTACAGACCGTGCCTTGGAACATACAATTAAAGAAACATATGATGATGTTGAGAAGGGGACACGAGGCTACAAGGTAGCCTCCATCCAAAATGGAGCGGTGTGCCTAACATGCCAATTAATTATAGGAAAGCTAGTAAGAAAGAATAGACCCACATAGGTCATGGGGTTTGTTTTTGACCTCGCTGGGAGATGCGTAGAAGGGATACAGATGAACTAGGAGAAATACCTAGTTAACCATCTCAAACGGGATTGCCAAGAAGATCAGGATCAGGGCTATGAGTTTCACTTCAACTGGTTCTTGATCCTCATCACATTTACTTCTTAGGAGATGCCAGAAGGTGACACCTTCCCTGACATTGATCCATTCGAACCACTCACTGCAAATTTCACCATGCTCTGGTATTCAAGCGATATGGGAAAGCAGTGGAAATCAAATGCAATATTTCATACCTATTACCTACAACTTAGGAGGTATATTGAGTCCTTCCCTCATATGACAATGAACACCCTGGACAGGTTTAGGCCTCTTATGAAATTCCATGCAGATAGGCATTTTATTTACAGTACTGCATGTGCTGATGAAAGCAAAGAGGAACTTCAACACTACTAAAATCTCACTACAGAGGACCTGGAAGAAATCATTAAAGACTGGCCTGCAAAATGCCTTATCCCTACTTACCCTGTTGAGCTGTTTGACCTGGACCTCATTGGAAATTTGGTGGTTACTCGCGAAGAGTAGTATTCCCCAAGTAGAAGATGGAAGAAAAAGAATCAAGATGTATAAGAAGTACACAACACATCAGAAGAGATTACATCCGAGTCACCTAGCGGAGGAGGTGATGACAAAGTAAACAAAGAGGAAAAAGAAGAAGAAGAATATAAGCAAGGTGAAGTAACACCACCACAGAACCTCCCTGATGACACTGGTCCATCTAAGAAAATGAAGGTTTCCCTCACAAAAAATTCATTATGGAAGAATTCCAAATCCAATAAGACAAAGATGCAGAGTGTAATCACGGTCGATGACTTCAAATTCATTATTTCAGATGTAGGAGATGCCTCATAAGATATTTTTCAAAGAAACAAAGAAAAAAAAGAAGCCATGTACGATAGAATTGAAGCAGAACTAAGAGGTGTACAACAATCATTTTATTTGAGTTGGGCAGTGTCCACTCTGCCCCCAACCTCATAAGAAACATAGTTGTGATATGAGTTGCCCAACTCCATAGATTAGTTGATGTAACCGAGGCTCGCCTTCATCGAGCACAAGATGAGAAAGAAGAGGTCATAATGGCCCTACATCAATCACAGGAGGAAGTTATAGAGAAACATAGGATTATGCAACAGGAGAGGGATTCCCTTCAAGAAAAGTTTGAAGAAGAGAGAGTGCAGATCCAATAGGAGAAAGAAAATCTTCTCGTGAAGCAGGTCAGAATAAAATAAGAAGTCAATAGAGCACTTCGCTTTGTGACAGACTTGGAGCAGAAGGAGGAAGAACCAATACAACACCAAGTAGCGCAGCTCGTGGAAGCCATCCAACAACTTCAACAAAGAATCACAGATTTGAAGCTATGAACATTGCCCAATACTCCGTGGGATGTAAGAGATCAACAAGAAGTAGCTGCTCGAAGCACAGTTGAAAGAATAATGACCCTCGCCATGGAATGTAAACAACTAAGTGATTGCAGTTCCCATACTTATGAGTGATTCACTAAGGATCCTGAATTAAAGGAACTAGAGTCACAACTACATGAGGCGAAGCAGAAAGTAGAAACAATGCAGGCGCAGTTGAAGCCCTTGTTATCCATTGAGAGGATGAAGCGATCCCAAGAACAATGCACTACTCAATAGCAGTTCCACACAATTCATAGCAGAGTCATGGAAGTGACTCAAAAGCTTCAACCAATACAGGATGAGGCATGCCAACTGTTCGCAGAGATCGAAGGCTAAGGAATAGAACTGGAACAAGTCATCACTGTAGTTGAACAATGCTTAGGGGGACCTGTCAACGAAGCAGTAATCCAAGAGTTCATTGAGCAAGAGACCATGGCACAACAACAAGTTGAAGCAGCTCGAGCCAAGCTCAAGGATTTTGAGGCAGAATTACCCAAAGCAAAGTGACTCGGGATGAGTCAAAAGTGAGTGTTGGGGGCCTATTTCCCTTGACCAAGTTTTGAGGATCCTTGGTCATGTTTGACCTAATTTTGGACTTCGACAGGCTGTCAAAGGCGGAGCACCAGTCTAAGTGGATATCATGGGATATCAGCCCCTTTTTAGGTCTTTTAGGGTTTTGGGCCTATGTAATAGGTATAGGGATGTTATCCCATGGGATTACCCATGCTTAGGCCTATTTTGTAATGAATAAATATAAGTCTAGGCAATGTAAGAAGTAGTGACTATTCAGTTCCAAGTTGTGCTAAGTGTAAATGATTGTAAGAGGCTTGGTGTGTATTGTATGTTGAGACTTGCAGAGCTAAGTGCAAGTCATTTGTAGTGCTTTGTGTGTAGACTGTGGAAGGATCTGTGCCGAGATCTACTCATGGAAGGAGGATCTGGTGAGGTGCGCAGATCTCCTACCCTCTGTAGAGTTGATTTTGAGGCTTTGTGTATGTAAGAAGATTGACCGAATATAATAAAGAAGATGAAGAGTTGGTGGACGTATCCCTAGGGT
This sequence comes from Picea engelmannii, assembly GCA_009831015.1. NCBI lineage: Eukaryota > Viridiplantae > Streptophyta > Pinopsida > Pinales > Pinaceae > Picea > Picea engelmannii. The sequence goes on along the minus strand of ML780574.1, from coordinate 127,575 downwards.
GGGGGTGAACCACGTATATCCTGTGTTGTGAATGCTTTGTGCTTTTTGGTTGTTTTTTTGTTTATTTGATTCAATGCTTAGTGTGATATTAGATGATAGATTAATCTAGTATGATAGCTTAGTGCCGAATAATGTGAATGAATGCTAGATCTGATCTATGTTGGTATGCTTAGTGCTTGAGTTTATTGAATCTAGGTGAATACTGCGCTGATCTGTTATTAGGGTTTAGTTTTACTGTAAAATAAGACTAAATATTGATGAATCATAATTGATAAGTTCTCTGTTAAGGTATTACAATCACATATCTGTGTCCCAGCTAAAGTTACAGATAGTGGAGTTCTGCAACCAGCCCTGCCTCTACCTCAGGTGAGACTTCATTTGCTTCGCAGGTGTTGACGAAAGGGTCAGTAGTTAGGGTTTTGTTGGTGCGTTGTTGTAGCATTGAACCTTGGATCTACCCCTGTGCCAACACCCCATATCACTCATGGATATACAAGGATTCTTCGGGATATGTAGCTATTATAAGCACGTTGTTAAATTATTTTTTATAGTTGGTTGTTCCATTAACAAATCACACCAAAAAGGGGGCGTTATGATGGTCTGATGATGCAAATATAGCATCTGAAAGAATTAAGGGGGTCATGATCACTTCCCCATTATTAACACTCCCATATTTTACACATCCTTTTGTACTAGAATGTGACACATCCAGTGAAGGGACATGAGAAGTATTGATGCAAAACCAACATATGATAACTTTCAAGAGCAGGAAGTTAAGTGATTTTGAGAATATATACTCGATCTATGATAAGGAGATGTTGTCCATTATGAATGCCTTGGAGAAATTTAGATAGTACCTAGTAGGAGGGTGCTTTGTTCTTCAGACTAACCACAACAAATTGAGATACTTGTTGGAGCAATGAGACCTGAATGAGAGGAAAAAACAATGGATGAGTAAGGTACAATCATATGATTTTGACATTGAGTATGTAAAGGGAAAGAAGAACATAGTTGTTGATGCCTTATCTAGGAGATCTACAACCTTCTCCATGATAGAGGTCTCAACAGACCAGAAGTCCATTCTCTTGGTGGAGTACTCCAATAATACCTTCACTTGTGAGTTGATGAAGGGAAGTACTCAAGATGATAGGTATAGGGTAGTGGATGACATCATCTACTACAAATATAGGATCTATATTTTCCTTGAGTCGACACTCAAGGATAATATGTAGATGGCAACACATAATGCACCTATGGTGGGGCACCTATGGTGGGGCACCAAGGGTATCTAAAGACTTACAAACATGTAAGGGAGATATTCTCATGGAAGGGTCAAAAAGGGGATGTACTTCAACATGCGAGGGAGTGCATGACTTTCCCACATAATAGGTCAAAGTTCACACATCCTCCAGGACTGCTTCATCCATTGCCAATTCTGGAGAAGAAGTGGGAAAGCAATTTCATGGACTTCATCACAGGATTACCCAAGGTTGAGGGTAGGGACTGTATCTACATGATAATGGGAAAGTTGACTAAGTATGTGAACTTATTTGTTATTTCTACTGAATACAACACATCTCATGTAGCATATCTATTCTTCAAAGAATTGTTTAGACTACATGACCTCCCGAGGGACATATTCAGTGACTAGGATAATAGGTTTCTTAGTTCATTTTGGCAAGAGATATTCAGGTTATCCATGACATAATTCACCCATAACACTAGATATCACCCTCAAAATGAAGGGAATAATGAGATAGTAAACAAATGGATCAAGGGGTACCTGAGGAACTATATGTTCGAAGAAAAATAAAAACAAAAAAAATAAAAATGATCATGTATAAATTGGTTGCATCTCAGGGAACATTGCTACAACACCACTCATCACTTTTCCATCTAGATGATCCCATTTAGGGAGTTGTATGGCTATGATGCTCCATCCTTTGTGGATTTTGAATTTGGAGAGAGAAAATATCCTAAGGCCAAGGATTGGCTATAGTAAAGTCGGGACATATTAAGAGTCCTGAAGGAGAATCTATAGACATATCAAAACTATAAGAACATGTATTCATATAAACATAAATTATAACACAATTTTGAGGTTGGATATATTATCTTTCTTAGATTGCATCCATATAGACAATCATCACTAAAGAAAAGAAGTAGATGGAATCTTAAGCCCTGCTTTTAATGGCCCTACACAGTGATCAATAGAGTTTGGGAAGTAGCATAAGAGATGGAGCTACCACAGGGAAACATAATCCACAATACCTTCCATGTATTATTCCTTAGAAAGGAATTGGGATAGGAGCTCACTGCTTCTACATATCTTAATCCACTAGATGAGGAAGGATAGTTGGTTTTATCTCTTGAGTGGATAGTTGATGTGAGGGAACATAGACTCAGAAGCAGGGTCATTCAAGAGTACTTTCTTGTATGGAGAGGATTTCACATAGAGGATTCTATCTTGGAAGGGGAGCAGATCTTTCAACACCCTAATATGGAATTACTTGAGAACAAGAAATCTTGGCAAGGGAGAACTGTAATTTCCCCTTCCAATTGACCATGGTGAATGATGAATCAATATAGTGTACAACTCCTATAGGCTATAGTCAATAATAAAAAAAGGGAGTCAAGGAGGTGTATTTGTTGTCACTAGATAAAAATATTGAAAACCCCTAAAATTGGCATTAAATCAAAGAAATAATTATATTTAATTGGAATTGGAGGGAAAAGTGAAGTGAAGATTTGATTTGGTGAAAATGGGAGAAATATCTAGAAGTTCCAAAGGAAGGTTAAATAAAGGAGAAACCCTTCCCCTTAGCATTATGTTTTGATACCTTATTGAGTGCTCTTGTATCCATCATTCTCATTGGGTTTTTGGGAAAAAACCTTCCATTCTAGGTTTAGTTTTGGTGGTGCAATATCTTCCCTAGCTAGGCGAAGAGGGGCATTCATCTAGATTCCTCATTTGAGTTTATTTTGGTTATTGATTCCATCCCAGAGAGAGCTTGGAGGCCTATCAGTTTTCTCAGGGATTTTGCGCCCCTTTTTAGGAGGATACACTTCATTAGATCCACCAACACTTAGAGGGTTTTGTGCAGCGTAACAGAGGAAATACTCGTGGGTTGGACAAGGTTTGTCTAGCTAGGCCCCACTATATGCCTCACCATCATCCCACGAGGTCCCATCAACACATGATTGTAGGAATAATGATAGAAAACAACAATAGGGGTGAGCAAGAGTAGTCTAAGACCATGTAGGTGAGGGTTGATAGACATAGAAGGATTCCTCATTGATTGAGGAAATTTGGCATCCTCATCGGGTTTCTTGTTGTATCTATTTTATTATTTTTTGCAACTGCATTGTAGCCAATAAATTTCTATGTAGGATGGTTTGGAATCTATTCTTACAACTAGTAGAGTTTGTGTACTATGTGGGTTAATTTTTCCATCCATAATAAAGATTCCATGGTTAACTTCTCTATTCTATGTGTAATGAATGTATGAGATATGCTTAATTTTATAACATATTCACTTCCAACAATAATAATATAAAGTGTTTGAAAAATTCACACAAAAAATAATAATAAATTGAGCAGTAGATACTCCATATACGTTATTTGGGGACATTACAATGGGCCTCCGTAATGAGGATGTATATATCACTTGGAAAGGTGTAATATTCAGCAAAAATTATATTAGATATAAACTTACATTAATCCAAAAAAATATGTATGGAACAAATTGTAATCCTTATTCATAGATTAAAGTTTAAAAATTATAATTCCAAAATAAACATCGTAGATCGAGAATATTTTGGACAACTACATAAAATAGATATTGAAGGGATAATATTTGGTTTCTTCACATATGCCTTAATATTTGTTTACATCAATATCAATAATATTTGTTTACATCAATATCAACAATGGTTTACCAAACACGATGTTACTATATAAGGATAATTTTAGATAGACTCACGTTTATATTTATAGGAATAAAACCTTTTGGTGTCATGTCTCACAAAAAAATATGCAATTTTAAGGATTCTTGCCCCAGGGGTAAGCTTACTAAAAAAGAACAAAGGATAAAAAACTAAACCAAAACAATAGAAATAATTTAAAAAAGAAAGAAAGAAATATGAGATTGTAAAAAATCATCCACTAACAAGATCAAATAAAGATAATTTATCATCTCAAAGTGTATATTGGGAAATCAAATTTTCCATTAGAGGATAGAGAAAAGGATAGTAGTCTTAGTCACTCAACTTGAAGGTGGTAGTGCTAAATGAAACACAATTAAGAGGCATATAGAGACTTCGTGAATGTGATAAATATTTTATTTTTAACAAAAATAAGGGGAAATTTTTATTGATGAAAAGGCAATGTTAAAAAACATCTAAGGAGTACATAAGATTCAAAATTGTCCACTAAACTATAAAAAAATCCGTTTTGAAGGGTCACTACAACTATTATTATCATATTTACATTTTTCCCTTGATACATAAATCTATACACCTTTCCTGGATATATTCTATAAAATATTCCTAAGATATATATGCAAAAATGAAACATTTTGGAAAAAACTCTTTCAAGAAAGGCCAAATTGGTACCATTACTTTGTTATTGGCATTGGGGTGTTCAAATATGATGCAGGAGCATCAAATTCAAAGTCAAAAGCGCATGCGTGGAGGCAAACAGATGACATCTCAACAATGACAGAGTTTCAAATCAAGCATTTAACGCATAATTTAATCAGTTGGTGAGATATTTTTGTAAACAACATTTTAAAATGTAACTTGTTTGTAAAGTCTTGAAGGACTATAAGAAATTGCAGAGATGGAGTGTCGACTCTATCTGGCAATAACTAGTAGTTATTGTAATAGGACAGAGTAGGTAATAGCTTTGAATTTGAAATGATATATTTTAGAACAAGACGAGAGAGCTCATGGAGCGATCCTTAGATAGTTTTTTTAGTATTGTATTGTAACATATAGAAAAGAAGACAAAAAGAGAGAGTAGTAGAGCAGAGTAGAGAAGCAGAGAACACTATGTATTTTGTTTTTCATGAATGAATAGAAAAGACAAAAATTGTCCAAAATCCTTGGACTGTGTTCATTTCATGTGTGATTGAATGAACGCTATTCTGTGTGTATGATTTATTACTTCATTCATGTATGATTGTTAGAGAGATATTGACTGTATGAGTTCATGAAGAAGCTGGTTGAGTTTCAATCGTTTCTCTTCTGATACTTGTATGCAAGGAGTGCGTCGAATGATTCTTAGATTGACTTAGAGAGAAGTTCAAAGAGAATCAGAGAAACTCAGACTGGGTGCAAGGTGTGCACAGTGTCAAGAAGACAACAAGCTTCGAAGAATTAGCACAAAAGAAATCCAAGTGGGTGAGAAGCATTTTCTTTTCAAGAAAGTCCTTCGAACCGATTTATTCTAAATCTTGAGAAAGAAAAGTGTGTGTGGGACATCGAAATCCTTTTAAGGATAGAAGCTCAGAAGAGATAACACTTTTCTCGAGTGTTGACGAGATTCCAGAGGCGGATTCATCACAGAAAAAAGGTTGGGAACCTTCGAACATGGATAAAAATTCCAAGGTGGAGAGATATCAGAAGCTCAGGAGGAAGAGCGATCATGATCATTGGATCATAGAGAAGAAGATTGACAGTCATTAGATCAGAAGGAAGTGCTCGAACCTTAGTACTTTGCGTGCCAAGGAGAGAAGCTATCAGGGTTGAAACTTAATATTTTCGGAGTCCAGAGATCCCGAATAAAATCTTGACCATCTGATCAGTGAGATAGATTTGAGTCATCAGATTCACTGGAGGAGAATACTAAGCATAAGATTTCCAGGAGGAATCACATTCGTTGGTTGCTGGAAACTTAGAAGGGAGATTGGTTTGAAACTTGAGATTTCTGAAGCCCGGAGTGCCGAAACACCGTGGTGGGATCTTAGCCATTCGATTGATCAAGTGTGAGCTATATGATATCATGGGCACATAAGGAGTCAAGTTTGAGACTTGAAAATCCTGAAGTGCGGAGAGCCGAAGATTGGGATCATTTCTGGACCGTTGAATCCAGGAGGGTACGTGTCAACAGCTCAGAAGATCTGGAGGAAAAGTTGAAGCGAAACTTTGGTTTGAGAAATGAAAACATCAGAGAATGGAGGCCCGAAGTCCTAGAACAAGATTAGGGTTGTTGGATTCAGAGGACACGCGGCAACAGATCAACATTTTGCTAACTCGCAGAGCAGAAAAGTCAAAGGGTAGATTTGTGAGAATTCACAAAATGTGAACTCGCGAAATCATTCCAGCCATTGGATCTGGGGTAAAAGGTGGCGTAGATCCACACACATCAGTGATTAGAGCATTGGAAGAAGTTGAATAGATGGTGGAAACTCTCAAAGGTAGAACCGTAGACATGATATGGATCATCATATCGTAGGAGAATTGAAGTCATTGATTTGTGGAAAAGGAATATTGGTCTTTCATGTATTGGGCGAAGGGTGATAAGTTGTATCTTAAACCCCCGATCCGCAAAATCCTGACATGCTCAAAGGATGAGCCCAAAATCATTTTGAATGGTCACACAAGTGGAGATAAGGAAGGGATCCAACACCTATTAAGCTCTTTTTAGAGTTTCAGGAGTTAGAAGAAGTCAAGGTTGACTCACGTGCAAAGGTACGATACAGGATTTCACGATAGGCCTTTTGATTTGGCTTATGGTCACAGGTCGTGTTCACGTGGAGAAGGATAAGGGAGGAGCTAGCAAGTGCTAAGCCCCTATTGGAATTTTGGAGGTCGGGAGAGTCGAGGTGACTCACGTACAAAACACCTGATACTCAAAATCACAAAACACCTTTTGAGAGGCGTGCGGTCACAACTGGTGGTTACATGGAGGGAACTCACGCCTAGTGCCTGTTTGTGTGGGTGCAGTTCTCAAAGGACCTATGGATTTGTTTAGTATAGGTTCCAATAGGGACCCAAAAGAGCTAATCCAGCTCAGTTTAGTGACGATCCAGTGACTGGGAGGTTGGCAGACCCTGTTGAGGGAGGGGGGATACATCAGGTGGTATCAGAGATAATTTTAAGTTTGTTTGTAGACAATAGACAACATGAGAAAGGAGGAAAGTTGGTGTCATTTGTAGTATCAAAGGAATTTAATTTATGTTTGTAGGTGACATAGTGAAATCATGCCACCCATAAAGCACAGAGCGAATGTAGAAATGGAAGAAGAAATGAGGCAACTCCAAGGAAGATTGGATGCCATGGAGACAAAATAGAGGAGAACACTAGACACTGGACATGTTAGTGATGATTAGAGCGAAGAAGAAGGAGAGGATGAAGAAAATGTAGTAGAGGATGCTACAGAAGATCGCTTGATAATTTTTTTTTCAAAGATAGGAGCCAGAGCAAGAATAGAGGTACCTATGCATGAAGGAAATTTAGAAGTTGAATAATTGTTGGATTGGGTATGTGCTATGGAAAAATAATTCAATTACGAAGATATCAAAGAAGACAAGATGGTGAAGCATGCAGTGAAAAGACTAAAAGGTCATGCAACATTATGGTGGGATGAACTGCAAGCTGAACGCAGGAGAAATGGTAAGCATAAAATTAAAAACTGGGATAGGATGGTAGCTAAGTTAAAGAAATTTTTTATCTCAAAGGATTACCAAAACAATCTTTATAGAAGATTGAAGAACTTGAAACAGAGGGATTTATTAGTGAAGGAGTACACTGAATAATTTTACCGACTGAGCATCAGGGCCGGACAGAAAGAGAATGAAGATGAGAAGACAACATGTGACATTACACAAAAATAAAATATTTTTATTTTGAAATATGCTGGAAATTTATTTATGTTTTTGGAAAATTTGAATCTGGATTTTTTTTTCCATTTATGGCAATTTCAATTTTCAAATGTAATAATTGTAATTAATTATTATGATTGTTGGGCAAAAATCTGATCTGACTCAACTAACTAGTTGACTATGACACTTGTATAAAAATAGAGTATTTATATATTAAATGCAGGAGGACAAATGGAACAGTCATGTTAAAATCAACTGACCATGACTCCATGAGTGGGGAACATGTTGGAACTACCTTTGGGATGATTATTACAAGTGGAAAATCAGAGATTTGGCCACTAGTATCCCCTGAAATATAGGGATTAAGAAAGCTGTGAAAATCCCCAAAGGAGGGAAAAAGTCCTGGGAAAAAATTGATAAATAGCATATGCGAGGAGGCAGGAAGCTGCCAAGTATGCTGGGAAAGGATTGCGAGTTCTCTTGATGCTATGAGCATTGCTGAGCAAGTGTGAGGAAAGGGGATAACTGCTGAAAAATTTGGAATATTGTTGAGGAGTCTCCAAGTTCTCCCTCATGGATTCATGGTCAGGTTACGAGGTGAATTGGGCAAGTGATTTGGTTGCCCTGTTCTACGGTTGGGAGGAACATGGATGTTCCCTTTGTCTTCCCGTGGATTGGATTCAGATATGTTGATCTACCCCTCTCTATTATGAATGGCTGTGTTTGTTTGATGTCATGTGTCTGTTGGGTGAATCTATCTATTTGCGTTAAACATAAACGATTTGAATGATCATATCTATTTGTTGTGAGGATTATATGGAAACCTGTATGTATATATAGTTATAATATGTTTTCTAGAATGTTTACATCTGAATGTAGAAGTATATACATTGTTGTTGCAGAAGATGAAATCCTTTCATGGATATAACTTGTCTGTTGTGGTACTAAAGTTTCGATCACAATCCCAAAATTCTGGAGTGGTCCCTCCCAAAATCTGGAAGTACTAGGCAAATCAATTTTATACGAGTTGAGTTTTAAGAAAGTCGATCCATCTACATGATAGGTTTAATCTGAAGATGAAAGGCTAGGATACTCTGTGTGTTTGAAGAAGACCAATCTGTGTAGATATAGGTTTATTTTTGTGACTAGTGTATTAAATAGATCTAAATCTGAGCAAACCAGAATTGAGTAAATTCATGCCGAAAGGAAACAGGTAGATGCATCGCTAGAATTAAACTTCTGAACGGTCTTTCCCCTTAAAGAGACTTCCTATTTCTTACTTTAAGAATTGAAGAAAAATATGGAATATCAAGAACCTTAAGGATCACGAGGATACTCATATAGTTACCTACATATACGTCTTTCACTTTTTTTATATGAATTTCCCACATGCACTAACAACATGCAAACAAAGTACTAGATGTGTTTAGAATGAAAAATTTGAAACGTCAAAGAAATCTGGAAAACCCCCCTTTTTTTAGATGTTGAACAATCATGAGGATTGACACCTGTCAGAGGATTTTATGCTTTCTTTGAGATTGGTCTACCCCTTTTCATAGTTGAGGTTTATGACGAATTTACCTGACAGAAAATTGTTACCCTGGTGTACACTTTTATAGAGTCTATACGTTTAAAACTCATAAGTTTGGACTTTCTAAATTCTGTCAAATATTGAATCCTTCTACTCCAACTATCTCACAAAACGGAAGCAAGAACACCATTAAAGGGCAAAGATCATGGAATTTTGAAGATTAATGTGAGAATTACAGTAGAAGTAGAATACTCTCTTCCTTTGCGTTTTCGATTGATTTCTTTCTTTAGATTTTCAACAGAAAGATTTTGTAATCTCTAACCCAACCTTTCCTTTTCATAGTTTCGGGGTTGTTACATGTGAGGTTGTGGCACTTGAACTCGCGAAATTCCGAACCTCGAAACCCCGAAGCACTAGTCCAACCCTTTCCTTTTTTTTTCACATTTCAGAGATTGAACATGTTGAGACTTGGGCACTTGTACTCGCGAAATCCTGAACTCTAAAATCCCGAAGTGCTGGTCACTTTTCACAATTTTAGGAGTTGTTGTGTGATGATGTTGGTTTATGTACTCGTGAAACCCTGAACTTCGAAATCCCGAAGTGTTGGTCACTTTTCACAATTTCGGGAGTTGTTGTGTGATGATGTTGGTTTCTGTACTCACGAAACCCCGAACTCTGAAATCCTGAAGTGTTGGTCACTTTTCTTAATTTCGAGATTTGTTGTGTGATAGTGTTTGGCTTCTGTACTCGCGAAATACAGAAACCCCAAAGTACGGGTTCCATCTTTCCTCTTCTCTTTTCAAAGGTTTGTACATGTTGATGTATGGACACTGGAGTCGCGAAGTTCTGAGCCCCGAAAACCCGAAGTGCGGGTCCCACCTTTCCTTTTCGCATTTTGGAGGTTTGGACATGTTGATGTTCAAGCACTTGAACTCGTGAAGTTTCGAACCCCGAAACCCCTATGTGCAGGTCCCACTTTCTTTTTTGCGATTCAGAAATTGTTGCATTTTGATGTTTTGGCTTTTGAAGTCGCAGGATTCCTAACCCTGAAACCCCAAAGTACTGAGGCCATGGTCTTCCAGTCCTTTTTTTTTCCTTCTTTGCATTTTTGGAAAACAGCGTGGCCCCTTTTGTTTTGTGTGTTCGGCATTGGAAAATCATTGAAGCTCGTTTGATCACTGTTTTTTCACAAAAACTATAGGAACATGGTAGGAGTTATTGGTTATATGAACAAGTCTAATACGGTAAGGAATGAACTGGTAGAATCGATGGAAAATATTCATATGAGATAGAGTCAGGATAGAGATAATAGATAGTCATTATAAGCCACTGTGTGCAGGGCATGACAAGTACAAAATTTGTTGCACAGGAAGGTTTTGAACTAGTTACACAGGTTTTTAGCGTGATATATTTTTTTTGAGTGTTGTTTTCCATGAAGACATGCGCCTTTAAGTATTTCGAACCTTTCATGATTAGTTTATGGACATAAATAAATCCTACCTTCTCTTAAATTCCGAGCTTAAACGAAATGTAATTAGATATTGATTTTTTTTTTTTATGGTGATTTTTGAGGTTCATTACATATGGTATCAGAGAAAAAGTTACAACACTGGGCCTGAACAGGGCCACATTAATTTCTTAGTATATATTCTGATTTACGAAAAAACTAATAAATCTTGTGGATTAAAAACATAAAACTTTTATGTTTTGTGTTGAATAATGGCAGCTCAAGAAGGTGCATAAATTAGGATGGAAGAGAATCCGTAGCAAGGACCTCTTGGAGATCCAAGACAAAACAGTGATGGAAGCTCAACCACGGAGGTGTTGTAAACAATGAGGAACCTTATTGTTGAACTACAGGTCTTCAAGGCCAACAATGAAAAATTGAAGAAGGCATAGCAGGAACAACAAGAGATAAATGAAGTCCTTCTATGTAGTATAGTAACCAAGAAAAGCCCAAAAGATGATAACCTTGAGGAAGAGGTCAGCAAAAGGGCCTCCAAGAATTCTGGTGCGAAAACAGAAAAAGGAGACAGTTCATCTGAAGGGACACCTTCAGCTGAAGACAAAGCCATACTAGACAAAAAAAGAAAACAAACAGACCACCTTGAAGGGGAATTTAAAAATATTAAACCAACTACTTTTGATGGAGAATCCCGGAAAGGAGAAGAAGTCGAGGCATGGTTGTTGGACATCAAAAAATACTTACAAATCTACAACTATTCCAACAAAATGAAGGTCAGAATTACCATCTACATTCTGAAGGGGAAGGCCAGCATTTGGTGGCAGGACCTGAAATTGGCCAAGGGCCTAAAGGAGAAACAGTTAGAATGGTCTGAATTTAAGAAGTATTTCAAGAAACAATACCTATCTGAAAGCTATTATGAAAGGAAGACGAAATAATTTTACGATTTACAACCTGGACAAATGACAATGGAGGACCTTATAAATAAGTTTCTGGAACTATTAAGGTTCGTACTGTACATTCGGGAGGACAAGGTAAAGATCCAATGATTCTTAAGTTGTCTACCATAGGATTACCGGGACAGAATCGAGTTTGGCAGCCCCAAATCCTTGAGTGAGGCATTCAAGAAGGCACGAATGTGCTATGACCAGTATAAACAGTGGGTAGAGTTTCCCAAGACCTGGAAGGATAAGAAGCAAGATGGAATGCACTAGCAGAAGAAGGAATACCATCCAACTCCTTATTGAAATGCAGCAAAAAGTTTCCCAAGGAAGGATTTTCACTCCAATCATCCGAATATGCAAGGTAGCGATAAACCGATACACCTGGGAATGAAGAAGTTTGGGGACAACTCCCTTGAGCCATTAAAGTGTTGGGAGTGTGGAGAGACTCATCTAAGGAGGAACTGTCCATGCTTAATTGCAAAAAACAACACTGATGTCCACAATTTGCAGGAAGCCTCGACAGTGGGAGACATGGGAAGAAGTTTGCATCAGATAATGTAGCCATAGATGGTCGACAAATTGACCACCAGTCCTTAGTGGTAGAGATCGAAGGTAAAATCCATGACACTAGAATTTATGTTTCAATTGACCCTGGAGCTACATTAAGTTAAATTACTCTTGAGGTAGTAGAGTTGAATAAACTTAAGAAACAAAAGCACGGAAAATCTTGGCTTGAACAACTAGCAACAGGTGCTAAAAGAAAAGTAGTTAACTTTATTTTTGATCTTGAGTTCAGCTTAGATGGTAAGAATATAAGGACCAATATGAACATCCTACCACTAGGATCTTATGATATGATTATTGGGATGGATTGGTTGGAACAACACAAAGCAGTACTAGACTGTTATACAAAGATACTTAGCTATAAAGATAATTTTGGCACTGTTAGAACAGCCCAAGGCATACCAAAACCTGTGTCAGTTAGACAAGTTTTAGCGATGCAATTCAAGAAATGTATTAGAAATGGATGTCAAGTTTACGCCATCCAAGTGACGAATCTATTAGAAAAAGAAGATAAGCCCAAGTTAGAAGACTTTGTTGTCTTATGTGAATTCAGAGACATGTTTGTTGATGAGATGCCAGAATTGCCTCCTAGGAGAGAAATAGATTTCTCCATAGACTTACTACCCAGATCAACACCTATCTCAAAAGCACCCTATTGAATGAGTCTACCGGAACTAATAGAATTAAAAATACAATTATAGGAATTGTTGGACAAAGAGTATATCAAACCAAGTGTCTCGCCATGGGGAGCACCAATCCTCTTTGTGAAAAAGAAGGATGGTACTCTAAGATTATGTATTGATTATAGACAACTGAACAAAGTAACCATTAAGAACAAATATCCCTTACCTAGGATAAATGATCTGTTCGATCAAGTTGGTGGGGCCAAGATCTTCTCAAAATTGGATTTACAATCCAGTTATCATCAAGTTATGATAAAGGACCAAGACATAAACAAAACAACTTTTCGTACAAGATACAGACACTATGAGTTTGTAGTCATACCTTTTGGACTCACTAATGCACCAGCCACATTTATGTGCTTGATGAACAACATTTTTAGCCAGTACTTAGGCAAGTTCGTAGTAGTATTTATTGATGATATTCTGGTCTATTCTAAAATGGAGGAGGAACATGATGAACACCTAAGAATAGTTCTTCAAACACTAAGGAAACACAAGCTATACGCAAAATTTGACAAATGTGATTTTTATAAAAAAGAAATACAATATTTAGGACATGTCATTTCCTCGGAAGGTATTGTCATAGACCTGGAAAAGATAAAATCCATTATGGAATGGCCAGTACCTAAGGATGTGGCAGATATTTGGTCATTCATGGGAATCACCGGATATTATCGTAAATTTATAGAAGGGTTCTCCAAGATAGCCTACCCTATCACGTCATTACAAAAGAAAGGGACCAAGTTTAATTGGTCGCAAAATTGTCAAGACAGTTTTAACAAGTTAAAAGAATTATTGACATTAGCGCCCATTTTGAAGGTAGCAAACCCAGATAAAGACTTGACAGTATGCGTTGATGCAAGTAAAGAGGGACTAGGTGGTGTACTAACTCAGGAAGGGCACGTGATTTGTTATGAGTCTCGTAAATTAAAAGAACACGAGTGAAATTATGTCACTCATGACTTAGAATTGGTGGCAGTAATACATGCCTTAAAAATGTGGTGACACTATATAATGGGCAGAAAATTCTTACTATTGACGGATAATAGCGGGGTGAAATATCTGTTTAACCAACCAGAACTTAATGCAATATAAGCAAGGTGGCTAGCCTTCTTGAGCGAATTCGACTTCGAGGTCAGACATATCAAGGGTAAGAAAAATAAAGTAGCAGATGCATTAAGTCGAAGAATCCATGGGTTATTTGAGATAAACATCAGTAGGGAAGAAAGTGATCTGGAACAAAGAATAAGAACGACAGGTGTGAACGACATAAATTACACTAAGATGATGGAAGAATTTCAAAATAGTATCACAAATGTAGATAAAACAGATATAAGTATCGACAAGAAGGGACTATTAATATTTAAAAACAAACTTTACATACCAAATTCAACAGAGCTAAAATTAACTATTTTAGACGAAGTGCATAAGAAACCATATTCTAGCCATCCAGGCTACCAGAAAACAATAACAACACTCAGAAAACTATTTTACTGGCCTAACATGAAAGATGAAATAGTAGAGTACTTGGCTAGGTGCCAAGATTATCAGCAGGTTAAGGTCGAACACCAGCACCCAGTCGGCCTATTATAGACATTACTAGTACTAGAATGGAAATGGGAGACCATATCACTGGACTTTATAACAGGTTTGCCTAAAACTCAAAAACATAATGATTCAATCATGGTTGTAATCGATAAACTCAGTAAGTCTGCACACTTTATTCCTGTAAAGTCCACTTTTAAAGCTATTAATATTGCTGAAATATTCATGAAAGAAATTTTTAGACTGCATGGTATTCCTAAAATGGTGATTTTAGATAGAGACATAAAATTCACATCAACTTTTTGGAAGGAATTGTTTGCAGGGATAAATACTAATTTGAATTTCAGTACGAGTTATCATCCACAAATGGATGGACAGACTGAAAGGAAAAACCAAATCATAGAGGATATGCTCTGCATGTATGTAAGAAAAAAACTGAACAAGTGGGAAGACTACCAACACTTGGTAGAATTTGCATATAACAATGGGTACCAAACTTTAGCTAAGTTGAGCCCTTTCGAAATATTGTACGGTAGAAAGTGTACAACTCCAATTAGCTGGGATAACCCATCTGAAAGAGTCATGGTTGGACCAGAGATGCTCCAAGAAATGGAGAACAAGGTAAAGAAGGTACAATAGAACTTGAAAGAAGCACATGACAGACAAAAGAGCTATGCAGATCAGAAAAGAAGACACTTGGAATTTCAAGTGGGAGACCATGTTTATTTGAAGGTCAAAGCCTGAAAAAGCTCGTTGAAGTTGGGGAACTGTGCCAAGATGGAACCCAGGTTTTGTGGGCCCTTCGAGATACTAGCTCAAATTGAACCCGTAGCATATCAACTTGAACTCCCAGCTAATCTAAGAATTCATAATGTATTTCATGTTTCTTTGTTGAAAAAGTATATTCATGAACCTACTCATATGATAGAATGGAACTTGGTGCAGGTGGAAACCGAAGGCAAGTTCTAGGTGGAACCCCTACACATTCTGGATTGGAGAGAAATAACACTTACGAACAGATTCATCGCTCAGGTAAAGGTGCAATGGAAGCACTTTAGTCCTGAGGAGGCCACTTGGGAATTGGAGGGAGATTTATGGAAATATCATCCAATCCTATTCCAGGAAAGGAAAGAACACTGAGGACAGTGTTTTACTGAAGGGGGAAAGGATATGACATTCCCCAAAAATAAAATATTTTTATTTTGAAATATGCTGGAAATTTATTTCCGTTTTTGGCAAATTCGAATCTAGAAAATATTTGTCATTTATGGCAATTCCAATTTTCGAATTTAATAATTGTAATTAATTATTATGAATTTTCGGTAGAGATCTGATTTGACTCAACTAACTAGTTGACTATTCCACTTGTATAAAAACATAATATTTATATATTAAATGCAGGAGGACAAATGGAACAACCATGTTAAAATCAACTGACAATGACTCCATGAGTGGTGAACATGTCGGAACTTCCTCTGGGATGATTATTACAAGTGGAAAATCAAATATTTGGCCACTGGAAGCCCCTAAAAATCAAGGATTAAGAAAGCTGTGAAAATCCCCAAAGGAGGGAAAAAGACCTGGGCAAAAATTGATAAATAGCATATGCGAGGAGGCAGGATGCTGCCAAGTATGTTGGGAAAGGATTGCGATTCCTCTTGCTACTATGAGCACTGTCGAGAAAGTGTGAGGCAAGGGGATAACTACTGAAAAGTTTGGAATATTGGTGAGGAGTCTCTAAGTTCTCCCTCATGGATTCATGGTCAGGCTACGGGGTGAACTGGGCAAGTGATTTGGCTGCCCTATTCTACAGTTGGGAGGAACGTGGTTGTTCCCTTTGTCTTCCCTCGGATTGGATTTAGATATGTTGATCTACCCCTCTCTATTATGAATGCCTATGTTTGTTTGATGTCATGTATATGTTGGGTGAATCTATCTATTTGCGTTAAACATAAACAATTTGAATGATCATATTTGTTCGCTGTGAGGATTATATGGAAACCTATATGTATATATAGTTATAATACGTTTACTGGAATGTTTACATCTGACTGTTGAAGTATATACAATGTTGTTGCGGAAGATGAAATCCTTTCATGGATATAATTTGTTTGTTGTGGTACTAAAGTTTCGATCAAAATCCCAAAATTCTGGAGTGGTCCCTCTCGAAATCTGGAAGTACTAGGCAAATCATTTTTATATGAGTTGAGTTTTAAGAAAGCCGATCCATCTACAGGTTAGGTTTAATCTGAAGACAAAATCCTAGGATACTCTTTGTGTTTGAAGAACACTAATCTATGTAGATATAAGTTTATTTTTGTGACTGGAGTATTAAATAGATCTAAATATGAGGAAACTGGAATTGAGTAAATTTGTGTCGAAAGGAAATAGGTAGATGCATCGCTAGAATTAAACTTTCGAATGGTCTTGCCCCTTAAAGAGACTTCATGTTTCTTACTTTAAGAATTGAAGAGAAATATGGAATAGAAAAAACCTTAAGGATCACGGGGAAACTCATATAGTTACCCACATATACGTCTTTCACTGTTTTTATATGAATTTCTCGCATACACTAATAACATGCAAACAAAGTACTAGATGTGTTTAGAATGACAAATTCAGAACGTCAAAGAAATCTGGAAACCCCCCCTTTGTTTTTCAGATGCTGAACAATCATGAGGTTCGACGCCTGTCAGAGGATTTTATGCTTTCTTTGAGATTGGCCTACCCCTTTTCATAGTTGAGGTCTATGACGAATTTACCTGACAGAAAATTGTTACCCTAGTGTACCCTTTTATAGAGTCTATACGTTTAAAAATCATAAGTTTGGACTTTCTAAATTCTGTCGGATATTGAATCCTTCTATGCCCACTGTCTCATAGAATGAAAGAAAGAACACCAGTAAAGGACAAAGATCATGTAATTTTGAAGATTAATGTGAGAATTATAGTAGAAGTAGAATACTCTCTTCCTTTGCGTTTTCGATTGATTTCTTACTTTAGATTTTCAACAGAAAGATTTTGTAATCTCTAACCCAACCTTTCCTTGTCACGGTTTCGAGGTTGTTACATGTGAGGTTGGGGCACTTGAACTCACGAAGTTATGAACCCTGAAACCCCAAAGCACTAGTCCGACCCTTTCCTTTTTTTTTCGCATTTCGGAGATTGAACATGTTGAGACTTAGGCGCTTGTACTCGCGAAACCCCGAACTCCGAAATCCCAAAGTGCTGGTCACTTTTCACAATTTCGGGAGTTGTTGTGTGATGATGTTGTTTTTTGTACTCGCGAAACCCCGAACTCCAAAATCCTGAAGTGTTGGTCACTTTTCGCAATTTTGGAAGTTGTTGTGTGACGATGTTGGTTTCTGTACTCGCGAAACCCTGAACTCCAAAATCCTGAAGTGTTGGTTAGTTTTCATAATTTCAGGAGTTGTTGTGTGATAGTGTTTGGCTTTTGTACTCGCAAAATCTCGAAACCCTGAAGTACGGGTTCCACCTTGCCTTTTATCTTTTCAGAGGTTTGTACATGTTGATGTATGGACACTGGAGTCACGAAGTTCCAAGCCCCAAAAACCCGAAGTGCGGGTCCCACCTTTCCTTTTCGCATTTCGGAGGTTTGGACATGTTGATGTTCGGGCACTTTAACTCACAAAGTTCTGAACCCCGAAACCCTGATGTGCGGGTCCCACTTTCTTTTTCGCGAATCGAAAATTGTTGCGTTTTGATGTTTTGGCTTTTGAAGTCGCGGGATTCCGAACCTCGAAACCCTGAAGTACTGAGGCCACGGTCTTCCAGCCCTTTTTTTTTCCTTCTTTGCATTTTTGGCAAACAGCGTGGCCCCTTATTTTTTGTGTGTTCGGCATTGGAAAATCGTTTGAAACCCGTTTGATCATTGTTTATTCACAAAAACTATAGGAACAGGGTAGGAGTTATTGGTTATATGAACAACTCTAATGCGATAAGGACTGGACTGGTAGAATCGATGGAAAATCTTCATCCGAGATAGAGACAAGATAAAGATAATAGATAGTCATTATAAGTCACTGTGTGCAGGGCGTGACAAGTACAAAATTTGTTGCACAGGAAGGTTTTGAACTAGTTACACAGGTTTTTAGCGTGATATCTTTTTTTTTAGTGCTACTTGCCATGAAGACATACACCTTTAAGTATTTTGAACCTTTCATGATTAGTTTATGGACAGAAATAAATCCCACCTTCTCTTAAATTTTGAGCTTAAATGAAATGGAATTAGATATTGAATTTTTATTTTTTTTATGGTGATTTTTGAGGTTCATTACACAACCAGATATATCAATGGGCTGATATATGAAATACAAGAGGAGATCAACATGATGTCTATCAGTAATTCAATGATGCTTATCAAGAAGCCTTGAAAGCTGAAGAAAAATTGGCCAGGAAGCAAAGCCAACGAAGCAGAGGAGGAAATTCAAGCAGAGGCAAGGGAACCAACAGAGAGAAGTTCCAGAAGTGGAAGCCTGAAGATGACAAACAACTTAGTCACCATGAGAAGTGTGGAAGTTCTAAAGAAGGAAAACATGGAGGAAGAGGTTCTTTTTCTAGAGGTAGAGGAAGAGGAAGAGCCAGTGGAGGCATGGTTAAATTCTATACTTGTGGAAAAGAAGGAAATAAATCTTGGGAATGTCCCGATAGAAAGAGAGAAGTCGGAGAAGCACACATTTCCAAAGCATAGAAGCATGTGGAAGTAGAAGAAGCAGGAGGAAGGAACCTCGTGATGAGGAAAATTCTTCTTAAACTAGAAAAGGAACCAAAAGAGCTAGTTCAACGAACAAGCCTGTTCAAAACTGCTTGCAATTTGAAAGACCAAGTTTGCAAGGTGATCATAGATAGTGGGAGCATTGACAATCTAGTATCCATAGAGATGGTGGAAAAGTTGGAATTGAATACAACTACACGTAAAAATACATACAAGTTATCATGGTTGCAGAAAGGACATCAAGTCATGGTAAGTATACAATGCCAAGTTGAATTTAAAATAGGAGGTTATAGGGATGAAATATTATGTGATGTAATTCCTATGGATGTCTGTCATATTTTATTGGGGAGGTCATGGCAGTATGATCGAAAATTTATTCATCATGGAAGAAAGAATACCTGTACCCTAGAAAATAATGGTAGAACGCATATGGTGTTACCCATAGAAAACAAAGAGGAAAAGAAAAAATCTAGTTCAAGCATACTTCCCATGAGTGTGAAGGAGTTCTTGAATGAAATCAAGAAGGAGAAAGAAATTCAGTTTGTTGTAGTGAGGAAGCTGAGAGTTATCCTTACAAATACTTCTGTGGAAGATTTGCCTATATAAATCCAGGATTTGTTAGAAAACTTTGATGATATAGTCGTAGATGAGTTACCACACTCATTGCCACCCATTAGGATTATAAGCCATCATATTGACCTTATTCCAGGAGCTAGTTTACTAAACAAAGAAGATTATAGGTTGACACCTAGTGAGAATGAGGAGGTCAAGAATAAAGTCCAGGAGTTGTTGGATAAAGGGTTAGTCAGGAAAATCCTAAGCCCATGTGCAATACCAACTCTATTAAGTCCAAAGAAAGATGGAAGATGGAGGATGTGTACGGATTACTGAGCCATCAACAAGATAACCATTAGATACAAATTTCCTTTACCGAGGATGGATAATTTGATGGATTGCTTGAGTAGAGCAAGCTATTTTTCCAAGATAGACTTGAAGAGAAGATATCATCAAATACATATGAGAGAGGGAGATGAATGGAAAATAACATTCAAGACAAACAAAGCATTATTTGAATGGTTGGTCATGTCGTTTGGGTTGACAAATGCACCAAGCACATTTATTAGGTTGATGAATGAAATGTTGAAAGACTTCATAGGTAAAGTTGTCATAGTATATCTGGATGACATACTAATCTTCAGCAACACAAAGGAGGAACACTTATGACATTTGACATTATTGATGGAAAGGTTGCAACAAGAGAAATTGTTGATAAATCTTAGGAAGAGTTCTTTTATGAAGAAGGAGCTCATATATTTGGGCTTCGTAATCTATTCAAATGAATTGAAAATGGACCCAGATAAAGTGAGAGCGATCAGAGAATGGTAGTCACCGAGAAACATATTTTAGGTAAGAAGTTTTCATGGGTTAGCGAGTTTTTATAGAAAATTTATTAGAAATTTCAGTGGCATATGTGCACCCATGTTGGACACTGTGAATAAGAAACACAAGTCCTTCATTTGGATAGAGGAATATGAAAAACGTTTCAAAGTGTTGAAAGAGAAGATCACACAACAACCAATTCTAGTCTTGCCAGATTTTGGAAAAACATTTCAGGTCAGATGTGACACAAGTGGATTAGCTATTGGAAAAGTCTCGAGTGAGGACAATAGGTCAGTTGCTTATTTCAGAGAGAAACTGAATTATTCCAAGAAAAATTATTCCACATATGACAAGGAATTTTATGCGGTGATTCAAGATTTGAAAAAATGGAGACACTATCTAATTCCTAAAGAATTTGTCTTGTACAGTGATAATCAATATTTACAATTTATTACTAGGAAAGAAAAGTTGAATAAAAAACATGTAAAATGGGTAGAATTTATGCAAAATTTTACTTTTGTTATTAAACAAATTGTTGTAATTGCTAACAAAGTCGCAGATGCTTTGAGAAGAAGAATTTTGATTGTACAAGAATTCCAAGTGGAGACTTTGGGGTTCGAACACCTCAAGGAGATGTATAAAGAAGATGCGAATTTCAAAGAAGCTTATGAGGAATGCAAGAATCCTTTGTTGGGAGATAGAATCCCATGGACTGAATATTTGATCCAAGATGGATTACTGTTCAAGGGAATCCAATTATGCATTCTGAAGTGCTCAATGAGAGACAATCTGCTGAAAGAGAAACACAGTGGAGGTTTAGATGGACACTTTGGTCATGATAAGACATTTTCATAGCTGAACAATTCGTATTATTGGCTGAGCATGAGAGACGAAGTGGAGAAGTTTGTGAACAATTGAAGAATTTGTCAGTATGCAAAAGGAAGACAATAGAACACTGGTTTGTATCAGCCATTACCAATTTCAGAAAGGTCGTGGGATGCAATTAGTATGGATTTTGTTTTTGGATTGCCTAAAACTCAAAAAGGGAGTGATTCCATATTTGTTGTGGTGGACAGATTTTCAAAAATGACACATTTCATACCATGCTAGAAGACAAGCGATGCCACACACATCGCCAATTTATTTTTTAGAGAAGTAGTGAGACTACATGGATTGTTGAGGAGCATAGTTTCAAAAAGAGACACCAAAATTGTAGGACACTTTTGGAGGACTCTATGGAAGAGCCTGGGAATGAACTTGTCCTTTGGTTCAACATATCACCCTCAGATAGATGGATAGACTGAACTAGTAAACGGAAGTCTCAGAAAGTTATTGAGAAGTTTAGTCACTAAGCAAGGTCAACAATGAGATCATATTCTGGCACAAGCATAATTTGCATTCAACAATTCAGTGAACAGGAGCATAGGGAAAAGTCCATTTGAAATTGTGTATGATATACAACCAAGAGGAATTACAAAGTTGAGAGATTTGAATCAATATGAGTTCAGAAGTGATGGAGCAGAGGATTTTGCAAAAAAAATGTAGAAACTCCGTGATAGACTCAGAGAGAAGCTACAAAACAACAGTAAAAAATACAAGAACAAAGTTGATCAAAAGAGGAGAGAAGTTCAATTCAAAGTTGGAGATGACGTTTTATCTCGTTTGAGAAAAGAGATGTTTCCAAGGGGAATGTATAACAAATTGAAGATGAAGAAGATAGGACCATGCATGATTCTCAGAAAATTTGTAGCCAATGCTTACAAGATTGAGTTACCAGACAATATTGGGATATCTCTGATATTCAATGTTGCATACCTGTATCCTTATAGGAGAGATGAAGGAGGAGAATCAGATGATCAGAAATAAATTTAGTGGGAAGAGAAATTTCCCACAGCAGAAAAACCTTAGATGGAGAAAATTATTGAACAGAGGGATGGAAAGAAAACCAGGAGAAAGACATACCCTGAGTACTTAGTGAAGTGGAAAGATCATCCAATGGAATATGCAAGTTGGGTCACAAAACCTGATATTTTGAAGCATGGAAAGACAGTGCAGGAGCTCATGAACAGGAGTCCATGAAATTTTTTAACCAGAGGGGTATGATGCAAGAGAATCGCCTTCAAACTCAACAACCCACACATGGAGGAAAACGGATGACATCTAAGCAATGACAGAGTTTCAAATCAAGCACTTAAATCTGAATTTAATCGGTTGTTGAGATATTTTTGTAAACAACATTTTAAAATGTAACTTGTTTGTAAAGTCTTGAACGACTGTAAGAAATTGCAGGTATGGAGTGTCGACTCTATCTGGAAATAACTAGTAGTTATTGTAATAGGACCGAGTAGGTAATAGCTTTGAATTTGAAATGATAGATTTTAGAACAAGACGAGAGAGCTTGTGGAGCAGTCCTTAGATAGTTTTTCAGTATTGTATTGTAACATATAGAACAAAAGACATAATAGAGAGAGTAGTAGAGCAGAGTAGAGTAGCAGAGAACACTATGTATTTTGTTTTTCATGAATGAATAGAATAGATAGAAATTGTCCCAAATCCTTGGATTGTGTTCATTTCATGTGTGATTGAATGAATGTTATTCTGTTTGTATGATTTATTACTTCGTTCATGTATAATTGTTAGAGAGAGATTGATTGTATGAGTTCATAACGGAGCTAATTGAGTTTTAATCGTTTCTCTTTTGACACTTGTGTGCAAGGTGTGCATCTCAAATGTAAGGAGTGTGTCGACTGAGTCTCGGATTGACTCAGAGAGAATTTCAGAGAGAAACATAGAAACTCAGACCAGGTGCAAGGTGTGCACAGTGTCAAGAAGACAACAAGCTTCGAAGAACCAGTGCAGAAGAATGCCAAGTGGGCGAGAAGAATTTTATTTTCAAGAAAGTCCTTCGAACTGATTTATTCAAAATCTCGAGAATGCAAAGTGTGCATGGGAGATCGAAATCCTTTTAAGGAAAGAATCTCAGAAGAGATAACACTTTTCTCGAGTGTTGATGAGATCCCAAAGGTAGATTCATCAGAGAACAAAGGTTGGGAAGCTTTGAAAGTGGATAAATCTTCCAAGGTAGAGAGATATCAAAATCTTAGGAGGAAGAACAACCATGATCGTTGGATCATAGGGAAGAATATTAACAGTATTCAAATCAGAAGGAAGTGCTCGAACCTTCGTACTTCGCGTGCCGAGGAGAGAAGCTATTAGGGTTAAAACTTGAGATTTCTAGAGTGCGAGACCCAGAATAAAATCTCGACCATCCGATCAGTGAGATAGATTTGAGTCATCAGATTCACTAGAGAAGAAGACTAAGCATCGGATTTCCAAGAGGAATCACACACATTGGTTGTTGGAAGCTCAAAAGGGAGACTGTCTTGAAACTTGATATTTTCGAAGCCCGGAATGTCGAAACACCGGGGTGGGATCTCAGTCATTCGATTGATCAAGTGTGAGCCGTCAGATATCACGAGAGCACAAGGAGTCAGGTTTGATACTTGAAACTCCCAAAGCATGGAGAGATAAAGAGATGAATCATATCTGGACTGTTGAAGCCATGAGGGTACATGTCAGTAGCTTGGAAGATTTGGAGGAAAAGCTAAAGTGAAAATTCAGTTTGAGAGCTGAAAACACTAAAGCATGGATACCCGAAGTCCCGTAATAATATTTGGTTCATTGGATTCAGAGGAAACGCGGTAGAAGATCAACATTTCACTGTTTCGTAGAGGGGAAAAGTCAAAGGGAAGATTTGTGAGAATTCACGAAACATGAACTCGCGAAATCATTCCAGCCATTGGAACTGGGGTGGAAGGTGGCGTAGATCCACACACATCGAAGATTCAAGCATTGGGAGAAGTTAAACAAACGGTGGAAACTCTTGGAGGGAGAACCGCTGACACGATCTGGTCCGTCAGATAGTAGGACAATTGAAGTCATTGATCCGTGGAAAAAGAATATCGGTCTTTCAGGTATCGGCCGAAGGGAGATAAGTTGTATTGTAAACCCTCGATCCATGAAATACCGACGTTCTCAAAGGATGAGCCCCAGATCGTGGTGAATGGTCACACAAGCGGATATAAGGAAAGGAGCTAACACCCGTTAAGCTCTTTTCAGAGTTTCAGGAGTCGGAAGGAGTCAGGGTTGACTCACATGCAATGGTCCGATACGAGATTTCATGACGCACCTTTTGATTTGGCTTGTGGTCACAGGTAGTGGTCACGTGGAAAAGGATAAGGGAGGAACTAGCAAGTGCTAAGCCCCTTTCGAAATTTCAGAGGTCGAGAGAGTCGAGGTGACTCGCGTACAAAACACTCGATACACGAAATCACAAAAGGCCTTTTGAGAGGCGTACAATCATAGTTGGTGGTCGCATGGAGGGAACTCGCGCCCAGTGCCTGTTCACGTGGGTGCACTTCACAAAGGAACTATGGATTTGTTTAGTAGAGGTTCCAGCAGGGACCCGAAAGAGCTAATCCAGCTCAGTTTAGTGACGATCCAATGACCGAGAGGTCGACAGACCCTGTTGAGGGAGGGGGGCTGCATCAAAATATAACTGTGCAGGAATTATTACCACTATTACCTAAGATGAGCCTTCATCAAAATTCCCTGGAGTGTCATTTTATGTTGGAGGGATCATATTTTATTAAGTATTTTCATGAAATTCATCCAATTGTTTCTTGAGAGTTGACCATTCATCTTCCAACTATTGAATGGTTTGTGTATGAGAAATAGATTCTTCCAAAACTGTGAGAAAATGAGTTGAGATCCCATTGAATAAAATCCACAGGGAGATAATTTTGTTTCTCGAGTATTCCATATCTGCTTCCAGTTCTTCCACTCTTCTAATCCAATGCCCTATAACATTGACCACCATTGGAAGACTCTTGAACTGAACCAGAGAAATGGAAAATAGAGTAAGAGTGCAAAGCTTAAATCCATTACCCAAGCATAGAAGCCAAGCTAAAAATGAGCAATGGATGAGGTAAATAACTCTTCACATGTGAACAAAGTCTCGTTCAATCTTTCGCCACCCTCATAAATCAATTTCCCACATGTAGAAAGAGGCATTAACATCCTTTCTGCACCTTTTGAAATCATTGCAAGGAACTATGGTTGAACATAGTAGAATCATGATCTTCCCACATTATAAATGAGAGAGTCAATGGGGTCGGGGATAATATCGATCCTAATGGAAGAGGTTATGAGAGGCTCATGGGAATGCATAACGTACACGTTCCCATAGGAATGATATGGTAGTATTATGACTCTCCTTGTAAATATTTGACTGGATGAGAGTGAGTGGAAGGGGAGATCTCTAAAAGGGACGTGATCCCCTATTTTTCCAAATTATTTTTTAACCAAACAAAATTCTTGTGTTCCTAAGCCTTGCATGGGGGGTAGGAGCCAAAGACCTCCCCTTCTGATACCTTTTGAGCATATTTGGCTTCTCATGGCATAAATTTTGTGGATTTTGTTCCATTTACAGAGAGAAACCCTACTTGATGTCTAATGGCATTATTGGCTTGCCTGTTAGCCTCCTGAGTGTTTGATCTTAAGACATGAAAGAATTCAATTGCATGGAAGGAATAGATTTTCATTTAAATTTGCTAAATGATGGCTTGAATATGTATATTCATCAATAAATAGTTTCTTTCTTTCATGCTTGATGATTAATTTAGAATCCCCAACTACTATGAGGAAAAACATACCTTGTGCCATTGCCAAAATCAACCCCTATAATAAGTCATAGGATTCAACTTAATTTTTTGAAGAATATCAAATACTCCATGTGAAGGTGAACTCCAGATGTTCTTCTGGGATATAAAACACCCCTCTCACACCTTCCACCCCAACACGAATGTGATAAATTTAATTTCAATAAGAAATTGGTATTCCATATACATTCTAGTAATAAAATATTAGAATTATAAATAGTCAGAATGGAAACTTTATAGAGAGGTTTGCATGCGAAAAAAACAATAACAGAAAAATGTATATTATTGACTAATCTTAATTGAGAAAAATAACATGTGACACTAAATTTATAACTGCACTTTGGATATCAAAAAATTAATTTTCATTTCAATGTGTTAATAGAATGGATGTTTTTTTCAATAGAAAAAAGAGATATTCTATTAATAAATAAATAACAATATTAAAAGATATAATCACATGCATTTTATTAGTGAGAATGATAACATATATAAAGAAAATGGAGGATGAAAAACAATAACTTTGAGTGTACTAAGTATGCCTACAATAAATCTTTCTTTCAAAATATTCATAGAAAATTTTCCTCTTATATGATTTAGCTATACTCAACCGAAATCAATATTTTTAATTATGTAAAACTAAAAATGGTCTCACTATTAACCTTTTTTAATTCAAATTACCAAAAACATACATATCAAAACATACATAGAGAAATAAAACATACATAGAGAAATAAAAGAGTAGTATCCCACTAGGGAATACCATGCTAATATCAATAATATGTCATGAACAAAATAATTGAATACATTAAATTATAGTTTGGAAAATAACTCATTGAACACGTCTATTTTTTTTATTTAAATCAATCGGTGGAAAAAATACAATTCCACAAGAAACTTATTCACTTGCTTATACATATGTAGTTTAGTTAATAATATGTCATGAACAAAATAATTGAATACATTAAATTATAGTTTGGAAAATAACTCATTGAACACGTCTATTTTTTTATTTAAATCAATCGGTGGAAAAAATACAATTCCACAAGAAACTTATTCACCTGCTTATACATATGTAGTTTAGTTAATGTTGGTCAGTAAGCTACCTATGAATGGATATACCACTGAATCTAATAAATGTAAAATCACTCCATAAAAAAAAGCAACTCCACTATTTGTTGAATCATCTATTTTTCCTCCCGTGTTGGTACTCATGCATATAATATCCTCTCAGGTTTAGTCAAAATCATCCTTTATTTCTCTCATAAAGGAGGGAACTTGTCTAAGAAAATATTTTAGAATGAACCACTTTGCGTGAGTTCGAAGGTGGTTATGTTATCCCACCAAATAAGAGAGTTTTGTGATGCATGATGCTATGAATGTGTGGTCATGCATAGCATGATATCTTGAAACAATGGAGACCTTGAAGACCTAAAATAAGAAACTTCATAAGTGGCATAAGCTAAGATAAAATACCCTTCCAAATTGTACAGTCCATACAACCTTAAGTTGTTCACATCATTTACCAGATAAATGTGTAAATATGTTCGAAGGTCCAATTTAAGTTAATTCTATATAGCATGCTCAATAATTGTATATGGAACATATTGGGATCATATTGGAGAGCTTGGATCTTATGATGTTGTTAACCCTTGATACATTACATACACAAATGAATTCAAGAATTATCCAAAACATTGAATTTCATTAAAACTCAATGTTTATCCCAACTCAATGTTTATCTCAATCAGGTTTAGATTTAACTTGTACTTTCTCAAGAGAACCTTGGATTTGGTTATGAATCTTCACTATGGTGTATAAAAACGAAAAATCACAGTGTTCTTTATGTTGGTGAGGGAAAGTGTAGAGAGGAATGTGATTGGTATCTCATAGGGTGAAATAGGTTGAAATTTATTACACACTTTTAAAGAATATTGCCATGTATAATTGTTTCTTCTTAAGCAATTAAATTTAACAAAATTAAGTTCATCAATCTAAACTACATGATTGATATTCGTCAAATTCCTTTTCTCACCTCAAACACAATCTCACACAAAAATAAGGTAGCTTAATAAGTGAACAAACTTAAATTTTGTCTAGTGTAAATTTTTAAAAAAATATAGTAAGAATTTTCTTATAGTTACACTTAATTGATGTGAACTTTGGCAATGAAACTTTGACCTCAATGGTTTTATCCAAGTTTAATACAACCTAGATTTGTAATACCCCTGGTCGATCCCTAGTTGTAAATGTAAATATATTTATAGGTTGGTGAGCCAGGTTAGTATAGGCCAACATGCTTATGTGATTATTAGGCTGGAGATCCTAGATGTTAAAGGCCAATGAGCCTATTATTGTAATATATAAACAATCATATTATTAATAAAGTACATCATTGTTGTATATCGACCAAAAAAAGAGATAGGGGGATAAACTTAAATATAAATGGAAAGGGAGATAATAGTTTAGGAAGAGGGATAAACTAAGGGGGCTTAAGCCCAACGAAATATTATATTAATATTCCTTAAAGATAAAGTTACAGATATGAATATATCTTAAGTTTCTTAAGTCGGGACAAGCGAATTCCTTGAGTGACATGTGTCATAAAAGAAACATGCATATCTAAGACAGACATTTAGTGTAATTCCCATCATTCATTCATCATTCTTTCTTGATTATTCCAAGATTCCATCCTTTTTACCTGAAAGGGGTACTAGGCACTCATACTTCAATGGAGCAAGTCGGGGAGCATTTTCTGGGTAGAATTGGACTGAAGAAGTGGGTTTTTAGGCCTGTCTGTTGAAGAGGACAATTTCCAGGCTCATATGTTGAAGAGGCAGATTGTCATACCCATGGTCAAAGAAGTGGTTTTTTGGCTCGTGGTCGAAGAAGCGGGTTCTCAGACCTGTGAGAATTCGCTCCGAGTGAGAGAATTGTTGGGAATCAATTCCCAAGGTTCCAAGCTGCAACTACAAGGCTCCGAGACTCCCTGTTCAGCCTGTTGTTGAAGCCCCGAAAGGGATGTGGGGAAACCGAAGGACTATTGAATAGAGAAGGGGCACACTTCTTGGGGTGGGATAGGCATGCGGGGGATGAGGGACTATAGGATGGTTTCTAGAGTTGGCACATTAGTATGAGAATTGTTGTTGTCTGAGAGACCTTAGCCTCGCTTAGAATTTCCTTTTCCCTGGTGGAGTCTTAAATCCAGCTCGAGGGTGACCCATTGCAAAACGTTATGAGCAGTTTGGTTTATGGTTGGGAGGAAAATGGAAGGTCTGCACGCAGTTGGTGTTTTTACCACAACAAATATGCATCTATTTAATGAGTATTATTTTGTTGTATAACATCTATAATTATGTTAATTTCATTATGTTGTAATTATAATTCCATGTTGTTTATTGTGCATAATGTATATATTTCTATTATTGAAATTGTATATGCATGTGTGAATTATTGTGTGTTGTTATTATTCTACATAACGTTGTTCATATGCATAGAACATGAGTCAATTTAATGGTATCAGGATTTGATTTTTTTGATGTGGCATTTTGCAACAGGGGTCTAGGGATGTTACAAAGTGGCAATAGAGCCCAGTTTCCAAAAGTAATCCTAGATGGGCCAATTAACAAAGTGCAGAGATGAGACTTGCAAAGTAAGCATGTGAATTATTTGATAGAATGTTAGAATGAGGATGTCCGCAATTCGTTTGATAAAATTATTGCAGTGGGATGGGGAATAATTCTAGGAACATTTCACGAGTAATTGCAAGAATAAATCATGGTAATTAAAATCCCTAATTTAACTCTCAAATTGGGAAAATTCGGGCCTGCAAATGGGACGAATTTCATGTTTACATAGCGCAATGGTGAATTTGGGGCGAAATTGGGAAAATCCCCAAATTTACAGTTAATTTCATTAAGAATTCGACATGCGGGATTTGAATTATAGGTGTTTAGGTCAAAAGGATTGTTACAAAGAAAAAATTGGCCATACAAAGATTATTATCAAAGCTTCAATGGTGGCCCAAAAGGAATTTCAAAATTAGGCGAAATTGGGCAAAAGCCTCAAAGTTTGTTGATAATTACGAAGAATTTGATGAGAAGGATATCGAATTGCATATGCAGATGATGAATGGGTATTCATAAGGCCAAATTTTATTATACGAATCTATCACATAACCTCAATGGCCAGCATTGAAGATAACTATATAAATTGGGTATTTTTGGAAATTTTGGAAAATGGGAGAAATTGGATTTTTTTTTCCATACACTACCATCACCATGACATAGGGACCACGTGTTAACTGACGTGGAAGATAGATGACATGTACTTCCATGGTGGTAGGTACACAATGGTAGTGGCAAGTGTGAGGTGGCATGAAAACCGGTTCCACGGGGTCAATGTTATCCTACTGGGTGAAACCTTAAGCGTAGTACGCGCATCAACCCTGCATTGATTTCGAAAGGGGGTTGAGTGGGGTTAGGATAACCTAAGGAAAGGGGGTTGAAATGCATGGATGTGCAACACGTATCCGTCGTTGTAACCGTGGTTATTTTTTGGACCCTCCTTGTTGTGTTAACATTCGATGGAGAAGGGGGAGAGAAATGTGGCGTGGATCGTCGATCCTCGTCGGTGCCCATCAAACCAGGACTGTTGGATTGTAACGACGTGCAACTCCGGGAACCAAGGTATATGGGTGCGGAATGGGGCCCGCCTATCACCGTGACCTAATACGAAGGAAGAGGAAGCGCACTAGAATAATTGTCCTGTTGCAGAAGAAACAGTGAATCGGAATAATTACAGACAAACTATCGTCGGTGATTCTATCAATCAACGTGGCAGAACAAGAGGAATTGGAAGGGGCAGGAGGATTGGAATATGTAGGGGCAGAGGAAGGCGCAGTGATAGTGGCAGTTGCAACATGACGAAACAGCCGTGCAGGGTCAATGGAGGCATCGGTTCTTCTTCCTCTCGGGGCGATAATCCATCAGAAGAAGCAGCAGGAGAGTTGGAGCTGGACGATATTGTTGATAATCCGTCAGAAGAAACAACAGGAGAGTTTGTGGTGGACGAGGAGGTTGTGATTGAGGAACCCATTTATAGCTGCAAAGTTAATGAGCTTCGACCAGGAACCATGGGCCATACTCTAACTGTTAAAGTCCTCAATTCCACTCCCATTTCAACTGCCACTTTTCCTGTAGCTGAATGCCTTGTGGGCGATGACAGTGCTGTCATTCTATTTACTGCCATAGGTTCTCAAGGTAAATAATATTTTATTATTGTTCACCCACAATATTTTAATTTTATTCTCATTTTCAAATCCAGTAAGAACTCAAGTAAGCACTGATTACATTATATATGTCATGTCATTTCAGTGCATCTAATGAAGCCTGGAACGACGGTGGTGCTGCGGAACGCGAGGATTACACTATTTGCGGGTTCCATGCGACTTTCAGTTGACAGGCTGCCGATTGGCACCGAAAATGCTAGCCTCGACAGCGATCCCAATCGCAAACCCATTCAAGTCGTTAAACTGCCCCGTGACTATGATTTTCATGTAAACATGGATAACAACTTATCGGTAATAGACTTTGAGGTCATCACTGTTGACTCTCTCAGAGATTATCAGTTCTAGTTTACGCAACCAACAAAGATTATCAGTTCTAGGTTAAACACCAGTTCACTTTTTCACCCATTTTAAAAAGTTTTGATGTTAATTTTAAAAAGTTCGGATCTGTAGTTCGTTTCGTTTGATTAAGTGGTGTTACTTTTGCAAAAGACTTTATGGGTTTTCAAATTCAAACCTTTTTGTGTTTTCAAGGTCAAACATGATAAATTCCATTTGTATTTAAAAGTTATGTAAATTATATCAAAATAGAGTGATATTTGTACTGCCATTTCAAATAATCAGTGCAGAGATTGAACTATTTTTTTGATTGAACTAATTTTTTTTTAATGTAGTAGGAATATTAGTGGAATTTTTTACCATTTTCTACCCAGCCGTGAATTGAGAGAATGAAGGCATTTAGTTTATTCATGGAAAATTTGTATAACCTATTAAAAATAAAATATGTTTTTTTAACAATGTTTCTACCCAGCCGTGAATTGAGAGAATGAAGGCATTTAGTTTATTCATGGAAAATTTGTATAACCTATTAAAAATAAAATATGTTTTTTTAACGATGGTGTGTTACTTTCCTTTTAAAATACAATGCTTATCTTCCCATGAAGATGTCAATTTAGTAATAAGGAAAAAACTAAAGCAACAACTCATCAATCATGTAGGAAAAAAAGAAACCCACTTATTTTGTTTGAATTCATAGAAATGTGTGCACATTAATATTGCTAATGAGTTATATTCACATAAAATAAAAAGATGCAAAATCCTTTGCTTTAACATTTTTCAAAAGGACAACAACATTGGGTGTTGACTCGTGTGGAGAGCCATGATCATGAGGTAAATGGTGGTGGCAAAATTTTTGAGAGTGACATGGAGGATCCATGTCATTTCCTCTACCATTCGAACCTATTTGGCCCTTCTTCATGATCTATTCCGTCTTAGAATGAGAAAGATACATAAATGACATTGGAGGTGGAGGATGTGTTTGTGTTAAAGGAAAATCCTATTAATAATGGATATGCTTCCCTTAATGATTACTAGTGACACATTTGGCCTTGTACTAGATTTCATTATCGAAGATCGTGGAGAGAAAATGTTTAACATGGTTAAGGATCTGTTTTGGGCTAATGTTCTTCCCTTCTCTGAAAATGTTTGGAAGGATTCATATCTCTATGTTTGGTCTTGTATGGTTGGTTGTAAAGCTAGAGAATCCTTGTAATGGTTGGGACCCATTACAAGGATTTAGCCCCCTTTGTTGCTAAGGAGGCCATGCATTATTTAGAATATGATATGAAGCTTATAGGATATTCTAGTAACAATGATACTAAATTGCAACACACTATTGAGATGTATTGACATGCTAAAACTACTGTGGATCAAGGGATGCTTCCTAAGGAGCTAGATTATAGGAAATTCTGCCAAAGATTTGAGGCCATTGAAAGGTAGAACAAGTTGTTGTTGACAATGATATATTGGACGGTAAAACACAATGGAGGTGCTTCATATTTGACTTAGGATAGTGAGCTTCCTTTAGGATATCAACCATCTTCTTTAGCTACTATGGTGGACATGATCTTATCTAATGTTTCTCCCTAGGTTCATACGATGGATGATTGATACTATATTTGCTTTTATTAGAATGGGTTTTTGTTATTTTATGGTTTATTATGCTTTCTATACTTCTCTTTGAATATTTAGTATAATTTTGTTAGTTTCTAAATAGTACTATGCTTTTGTAGACTTAGTTTGGTATGCCATTATTTATAACTGGCCTGGTTTCCCTCTAAGAAGGACAACAAAATATTTGGATATTGATGATCATTTGGGTTGAATGATAGATATCACTGCAATTATGTATATTCTATTGTTATTTTAATAGAAAAACTCTTTCTTACAAAAAAAAGACATGTTTCAAAAGGGACCATTTAGCACTAAGACCTTCCTTTTAGGGGTAGAGTCCCTATTTTCCTCTCTTGGGCATAGTCAAGGTCCCTTAACCCATCCCCTTTGTGAAAAAATACCTAATGTGCGTTGTTCACAATGCATAAGGCCTAAAAGGTGTTGGAATTATTGTCATTGATTGAAAATCATTTACAACATTAAAATACACATAAAATTTGTATGATTGATTTAATATATAGGTTTATAAGTATATTGAAAAATGGGTGCATGTGAAAATGTAAAAAGTGAAATATTGGTTTCAAACCCTTGGAAGTTAGGGTTACAAAATGCTCCTGTAAATTTTTATGGATATTCATGGATATTCCAATGCAATAGTCCAACACAACAAATCTGATAATTGAAACTTAAATATAAACTATAAAGGTTAAATTCCTTTAGATTTGAGAATATTTAGTTGGTGAATTTTTTCTTATGCATGAAATATATAAAATGCAGAAAATAGAGAAAATTAAAATACAATCACACACCATCCAAAAAAAACACAAATATTTTCTCCGAGAAACCATTATGGGAGAAAACCCAACTAGAAGGTGAGGTTTCTCTACTCTCTTTTCTTTGGTATGGAAATAGTGAAAATACAAAGGAGAAGACACTCTCTATGGAGTTACATGTGTCCTATTAGGAGGCTACAGAAAATTAACCCCCTATGTTATTCTCTATAATTTCCCACTCCTAATCATTCTTTTCTACTATGGAATGAAATAAAATAGCATAGTCTCTCCTCATATCATCCCATTATTTAACATAGCCAAAAATCCATCTAGGGGTAGCTTTTTGACTTCCTCAACCTTCAACTGTGATAATATTTTGGACCTTGTAGAATATTATTATAAAATACACTACATGGATAACCCACATGTTTAAGTAATGGAGGTCGATGTGACATCTACATACACCATGGTGATTAATACAGTAGGTCAACTTGCGAGAGGCATAAATTTTGTATACAAACATTGATTGAGGTGATTCTTGCATTGTTGGAAATGTATCCATCTGTATAATATAGAATATTCCTCCATAGTAAGGTTTCGACAAAAAAAAGGTATTTTTTGATGCCTCAGAATGGATCCAAAATATTTCAAACAATTTTTTGGACCCAAATTTCCAAGTTTTGACCAACATGCGAAATGGCCTAGCAGGTTGTTCATCCATTTTTTCCACCTAGAAAGTGTTGATGTTTGGACAACATTACAAAGACATTATGTTAGATTAATAATTAATGATATAATTATTGATTATTAAATTTTATATATAATAAGTAAAAGATAATAATAAATAGTTATTGAATATCTAAGGGATGCATCCTTTCATGGATGATCGCCATATGTTCCATATATTGACCACTCATCATTGTAATAATATATCGATCACATCTCCTATGAAGAAAAACAACATGGTATCAAAGTGGGACATGGCTTGACTCCTTCACAGGAGGGCCCTGTAAATGACAATAGAGTAAAATGTTGGGAGTGTTAAATTTATGGGGTTGTTACAATCTCTATGTACACCATATTTATTTTTTACTCCTACCTAAATTATATAAAGAATTCCATAAATTATGATGGACAATAATTCCTAGTAAAAATGTCTAATTACCTAAATATGAGGAATGTACTGCATATTTACTTCTACCTATATTTATGAAAATAATTGCATGAATTATGGAGGAACAATTTAACAAATTCAAATACTATGTGGATGGATTGTAAAAAAATTAATCGTTGGGTAGTTACATGAGGTATTCTCCAACTATTTATAAGAAAGAAAATTTAATTTAATTTTAAATTTAATTTTCAAAGAGACTTGTCTTTTTTGGATCAATCTAATATTACTATAAAAAAACACTTGAAATACACAACAATAGACACACATATTTTTTATCTCTCACACGTGGGATAAGTGATCTAAGGAAGAGACTAAGAAGTTGAAATTTTCTGAGTTACTTAGTGATGTTCTAGTGTTTACTAAAGTAATATCGTATATCATTGGAAGTAATTGCCACTTGCGAAAAATTGTGTGTTTCTA
This sequence comes from Picea engelmannii, assembly GCA_009831015.1. Taxonomy (NCBI): domain Eukaryota; kingdom Viridiplantae; phylum Streptophyta; class Pinopsida; order Pinales; family Pinaceae; genus Picea; species Picea engelmannii. The sequence continues at coordinate 91,579 of ML780574.1, read as the reverse complement.
ATTTAACACTAGAAAATCAACATGGTTAGTCGTATGACATTAAGTATATGATGGATGTGTGTTGGTATCCATATGAAATAAAGTATATGATGGTTGTTTGTTGGTCATAGTAGAAGAAATATATTTGGAGGGTGACTATATATAGTTGTGCACAAGATAAATTGATCTCCTTTAGGAGATGATTTTTGTTGTTATTGTTTCTTGTTCTGGGAAGGTCACGGGTAATATCTTTGAGAAGGATACATAATGACATTCGCAAGAGGTAGAAATGGAGGGAAAGACCTTTCAACGTGATATCAAGGAGAGACATTTCTAGACATGATGCTCAGAGACAAGAAGTCTCTAGGAGCAATGTACGTCCCAGGATGGGACCATGCCAGATAACAAAGATAGTTCCAATGATCATGGATACATCGATTCAAGACTGAATTTATCACAACTATGGTATATACAATATAGGAGACAAACACATTATGAGACTTAGAGGAAGTAGGTGTAGTATTCCCAGTACATGAGTTGAGCCATGAGATGTTGAGGAAGCAGGCATGGAAGTAGTTCTAGTGTATGTAGAGGCACTCCCAGAGAGGGAGGTGATAATACATCCAGAGGGAGCAGATATTTATTTACCTCCAGAGAAGGAGGAAGAGCTACCTTCAGTGTCAGAGGGAGAAGAGATAGAGGAGGAGTCACCTCTAGCTCCAGAGGGAGTGTTGATGTTTTTCAGCTTCCTGAGATATTGGTTTCATGAGGGAACCTCGATATATCAAGTATGTTCGAATATGACTTAGCATGATCATCATTTACCTATGTTTATGTGGGAAAAGGCATCCATGACTATAGTGTATGTTCAGAACATAAGTCCTCATAATAATTTGAGGAAAATGATAGACGAGAAGGCCTTCACCAGAGTAAAGCACACGGTTGGACGCTTTAGGATATTTGGGTGTCCAGTATACATTCATGTACCCAAGGAGAAAAAGGATCAAGATAGACCCTTTTGGAAGAAATGGTACATTTGTGGGGTACAATGAGTCTTCGAAGGCATGTCGAATCTATATCCTTGGTTATAGATAGATTGAGGTGATAAATGATGTTACCTTTGAGGATGAGGTATCCTTTAAGAAATATATAGGATCTCACATGAAGATTGATCCAATTGATCCAATTGATCATGTTGATCATGTAGCTCCAGTATATGTTCCCATAGATATTGTAGTAGGTCGTAAGAGACCTACATGGGATCGTTAGACTCTGCAGGAGGAAGAAGGTGTAACAACCCTCTTTTATGACAACCAAAGTGACATACAATAGGTAGAATGTTTTTTTTACGTTAGGAAATATAGAACACAATTATTAACTATATCATTGACACATCATCCAATATATTAATGGAGCAATTTCAACACATTATCAATCATTCATGACATTAAGCTGACACATTATTTCCATGAACAATGATACACATATCAACGCATTAACATGATTAAATAATATCCCATAATCATTGCATTCACACAATAAACGACGACACATAAACAATGTGAATCATAAATGTCTCAACTCATATCATAAATATAATAATATGAATGAATTAAGATGCTATCCTTCCAACATAACTTGCAAGGTTATGACCTCCAAGACACATAAGAAATGCTCAAGCCCATGTTCCAATTGATTTTAACCATTTAAGGTCGCATGGATGGTGATTGTTTTGAGGAACAAGGAGGTGTCTACATCCCACTAACCCAATCAATCCAAACAACTAGCTAAATCAACAACATCTACAATCATCTAATTCATCAATCCCTCAATCCTAAACATCAAAAACCATGGCGCAAGGGTAAACGATATTGCTATCCATTATACATCAACATTATTCAGCATAGTGCAAGGACTGCTCTACTCTACTCAATCCAACCTCCAAGCAATGATTAAGTGAAATTCGGATAAACAATGATACATAAAAACTAAGAATCATAAGAGTAAGTACAATCAAGTGAATCAATGCTAAATTACATATCTAAGGGATCCATAAGAAGATCAATCATCACCCATCATATAAGGACTTCAAGTTACTTTACATATCCAATTAAGAACTATAAGAAGATTTTCCATGCTTAAGAAATACTCAAGAATTCATAAGTCATCTTACATCTTATTATATGAGAACTAATAGTGAAATCAGCATAAGTAGAATGATAAATATTCAGCTGCTTAACATATCCATTTGTAAGGATCCAAGGGATCAATTGTAAATAATGATAAAAAAGGATTCAATCCTACAATCTCATATCCCTTTTAGGAACTCAAGGGACCAATTCTAAGTGAAGAAATAAAAGGATTTAATTGAATATTTACATATTTCCTTCAGAACTAAAGGAAGAAAATTATAAATTCAACCATGAAAGAATGTGATTGTTGTCTTAACAAAATTCATTTAGGAGTTAAGACAAACCAATTTGATGTTTAAAAATTTATAGATATTTAGATGTGAACTACATCTTCCAGTTAAGAAACAAAGAAGAAGTTTTGGAATTTATTCCAACCCCTGAACCAGTGAAAAACGATTTAGATTTCAATCTGGTCCTTAATCCAGTCCTCCATCCAGACCTTAATCCGACCCTCAATGCATACCTTAAATTCTGATAATTTAAAATTATAATTTCAAGTGCAACATTGTTTTCATTAAATTAAAAGTTTAGCAAAAAGAAAACTAAAAGAACTTGTTGCAGAATGATTGCATACACATTGAATTAGTTTTCATACACAGAAGTGGAAACTTCAAGCTCGACACGAATTACATACACAATAAATCTGTTTTAATACACAGAAGTGGAAACTTCAACTCAGAGTTGGATGCAAACACAAAAGATTCATTTTAAAACATCGAAATGGAAATTCTCAATCTTGGAATGAATGCATACACAGTAAATTCATTTTTCATATGAAACTTAATCCGATACCTGATCCAATCCTTGAATCGGCCCCTAATTCGGCCCTCGATCCGACCCCTGATATGGCCCTTGATCTGGCCCTTGATCCGACCCTTGAAACGAAACTAATTTATGATAAATTTCAAAATTAAAATCACAGGTAGCAAAACCAAAGGCTAAACATATGAGGAACAATAAAAGAGTTAAACAACAAACACATTTATGGGTTTCTTCATAACCGGGAAGCACCTATATCGTCACCCAGTCAGCACCAGACTTCAATGCTCAATCCCACACATAAGAGGAGGAAATAGTCACAAGTAAGAATAACCACAAGGTGACAAGTGAGATTCCACAGACGAATCCCCCCCCCATTCTAGATTGGATCTACTTCATTCAATTAATTTCCAGTTATCATAAATTTAAATAAATAACATTACAAGGGATATCATTGGTACCAAGATTTCACACTCTTCATTGGTGCACTTGGAAATCAATATTAAAATCTACTGAAGGAGCTAAAACAAGTGTGTCCTTACCTCCAGGAGATCTCATGGTGGAGGGATTATAGAAATCAGAACAATAAAATCCCAAACAAAGGACATAGTTCCATGAATAGAAATAGACTACAAAATTAAGAAGGCAACGTTCAATTTCCAATTATCTTGAACTAGCACCTTTACGAAAATAGTGTTAAGATTTCCTTGCAAGCTAGAGGTGAGTGCGGTCTTTGTAACTCATGGATTTGCAAGAAAATCAGTAGTAAACTACAATTTAAGGTTATTAAGGAAGCCAAGATTTGATTGTACTTAAATGCAGAGTAAGGTCGAATTCTACAGGGGAGGAAGTGAACATCAACAACTCGATTCAAATAAAAAAATACCATGATAGAAACAGATGATTCGAGACCTCCATCAACCAACTACACAAGAATCTACGACTTCAAATTTGTTTTGAGTAGTTGGTTTGAAAAATAAAATTTAAAATTTATGTTATGCAAAACAATGGCAACGACAAGGAAAAAAATGCAACTTTGGGTAAAATCAACTGGCAACATCTCATAAAGATCCAATGGATGGTAAAATTAATGACAATGAATAATAATTTCCAATACTTTTAGTTTAAAAATTGAATTTACAATAAGGTCAAAAATTCTCTTTCTATAGTACTCAACCATCAGGGAACTCAAAATTTCGATTTCAGAAAATCCAACACCATTTACAACTAATTTCTAAAAACTATAAATACAATTTAATTGATTAAAATTTCAAAAATCTAATAAGAATACCGTAACCATCCTCTGATATGTACTTGATGATGTTCTTCAACATCTGGCATTTCCTCCTTTCTTTATCTTTCTAATCATTCAGACCTCACCGGTACCTCCCAACCAATGTTAGGGGTACTCTTGTTCCCCCTTATCCCCTCGAGCTGCAAAGGGGGCACACACAAACACAAACCAGAGAAAATCTATCTCCCATCTCAGCTCGCAAGGTCGAGCTACCACTCTCTATTCAAGCTAGGTATCCCAACTCCCAGAAGAAAAACCTGTCAAGAAAAACCCAACAACATAACCTTACATATACTAGTCATGATCCATACCCCTTATTTTCCATTTCTTTTATATAGTTCTTCTTAGTGAAACTTCCATTTTCACATTAAATTCATTTTATTAAAACATGATTAGGAAAAATTATTCTTCGTACACTTGTCACCCGATCCCTTAGTTGCACCAGAATTTGGAAAGCTCTCCTTGATGTCCCTTTATTACCTCACATTCCCTTAATGAATGACGTCTTTCTTAAAGCTTAGTTGAGTTCTAATTTGGAAATTTCTCTATACTAGATTCCCTTCTATGTTCCACATTCCTTTTGCATTTAATTTCCCCCTTTTTGTCTAAGTTTAAATTAGCAAGTTTTGCACAAACCAACAATTAAATTTTTGATAAATTATTTCTCCTTTAAATTTTAAATTTATTTTTCTTCATCCCCCTCTTATTAATTTATTAATTAGTTTTAGTCTTTATACCCCAATTAGACCTATGCTCTAATTTCAACTAGGCTTAGAAAAACTGTTTTAAGGAAAATTTTATAATTATTAAACTTTACTCATACAACATTTATTTTAAGGATGACCAAGTCAAAATGAGATATTGTTTTCTAGGTACCTAGGTTCATTGAATCATAGTGTTAAAAATCGTGACATTCCCTTCAAGATGCACTACATTCTCCAAGGGTGCCACTCACCTTTATTCATCTTTCATTTATGTGACGTGCCCTTCAAGATGCACTACGTGCTCCAAGGGTGCCACTCGCATTTTGAATGATTTTGGTAGATGTCTAACCCTTGGAGTCAAAAATCCATCAAACGACCTTGTGGGAGACTAAGGGACTCTAAGGAATAAGGACCTTTTCTTATTTCACGCCCCTAAGAATCTTCATGAGCGACTGTCTTAGTCTTCCCTCATGACATCGTGGATCTCTAATGCTATGCTTCAGCTATGAGCCACATCAATCATTTTGAGCGTTCATGTTATGAGGAGGTAACTAGTCATATAGTATGAAGAGATATTATGATGGAGGAGTATCAATCCAACATGAAGAATGATGTGTGGGATATTGTTTCGAGACCTGAGGGGAAGTTTGTAGTGACTTCTAAATGGATCTATAAGATCAAACACACAATTGACGGGAGCATCAAGAGGCACAAAATGAGATTTGTTGCTAGAGGATTATCTTAGGTGGAGGGAATATATTATGAAGAGACATTTTCTCCTGTTTCTTTATACACTTCAATCCAAATGATTATTTCCCCTGCAACATACATGGGTTGGAGAAATATTAATTGAAAGTAAAAGAATTCTTATTGTTCACATAAGCTCTTTCTACTCCATATGAGGGAGATGTGTAATTCCTTCCGTTGGCATTTAAAAAAAATATTAATAACAAAAAAATATGCCAATGTCCCCCATAAAATATTTCAATATCCATATTATAATTCTATATCAACTATATATATATATATATATATATATATATATATATATATATATATATA
>ML780574.1:65447-79221 GCA_009831015.1 Picea engelmannii | reverse complement strand
TATTTGTTATACACAACAAAATATTTCATGTGTGCAGGTTGAAAAAATCCCTATATGGTCTAAATCAAGCACCACATGCTTGGAATGCGAAAATGGATGGATTTCTGATGAGTTTGGGCTTCAACAAAAGTGTTGATGATCCAAACTTAGACTATCACATTTATGGAAATGAGTGTTTTATTTTGGTCTTATATGTGAACAACCTTTTCCTCACCGGTTCAGAGAGACTCATTGTTGAATGCAAATGAGCATTGACTGCTAAATTTGAAATGAAGGATTTGGGCTTAATGCACTACTTCTTGGGACTAGAAGTGTGGCAGAGGACAGATGAGATTCTCTTGAGTCAAGTAAAATATACTATGGAGATATTGAAAAAGTTTTGTATGATAGAATGCAAATCCATGCCCACTCCAATGGTAATGTATTTGAAGAAGACGAGTGATATTGATTCAAGAGAGTTAGATCCACACTTATACAAAAATTTGATTGGATCATTGATGTGTCTGGTTAACACCAGACTGGATATATGTTATGCAGTGAATTTTCTTATCCAATTTATGAACCAACCGAGACAGACACACTGGATATCTGCAAAACATGTATTAAGATACTTACAAGGCACAATTGGTTATGGCATAAGATATGCCTCCAGTGTAGATTTGAGCCAGCAAGGATATGCCGATGCAGATTGGGCAAGGAGCGTAGTGGATAGAAAAAGCACCTCTAGTTGTTGCTTCACTTTAGGGCCTGCCATGGTTTCCTGGTGTAGTAGAAAATAGAGCTCTATGGCATTAAGCACCACAAAGGCAGAGTACATTGCATTGAGTGTAGCAGTCCACGAAGAAGTGTGGTTTCAAAAACTTATGAATAAATTATTCGATCATGAGATGGATCCTACTACTATTCATTGTGATAAAAAGAGCTGTGTAAATCTCTCATAGAACCCTCTGTTCCACGACATATCGAAACTGTAACACCCTTGTTTCCCCCAGCTTGTAATTAATCATAAAATAGGATTACCATGTTAAGGCATGTGGACAATGTAAATGTATTATTGTTAAATTTCCCATAACTGACTGTTGTGGGGTGAAGCCTTGAAGTAAAATCCATGATATCTCTAGAGGAAAGAATCAGTTAATGAATAAAGGGCCATTGGTTGAATTATCAACCAGTCCCATAAATGGAAGCATGGTCTAGCTGCATAATGTCAGTTTGAAGTACCACTGGGTATGGCAAACCAAGTTGACCCGAGTTCCCTTTTGACAGAAGGAAAGGTAAGATACATACACATGGACAACAAGAGAAGAGATATCATAGGAGAGCACAAGCTCAGAAGGAGGTGCGTGAACCAAAAGGAAGTGCAAAGAACATAACTTGAAGGACCCGAACGTGAGCTTGATGCTGAGGAAGCATATGATAAACCTCATAGGGTCATTGTGACAGAGAGAGTTTCTTTGAGAGATGGCATAAATTCCCTAGTGATATCATGGCTTGGCACCGGGGTGTCCATATTTCTAATAATGAATTCCTCTGAGCCTATGGTTGGGTGGAAAGGCCCACACCCACAGTTAGTTAGTTGTTTGCAACCTGTAATAGATAAATATTCTCATACCCTATGTAATCAAGTTGTAACTATGTAATAAAGTTGGATATCCTGTGAATGACTCACGGATGTGCATGTTTTCTTAATGATTATAATATATCTCTTTATTCTTGTTTAAATTGTGTATTTAAGTAAGTATGCAATTGTCTGATTTGTATATGTAAATGACCCAGCCCTATGGTGGCTTAAGTTAAAATAAGTGAACTGTGAGTTCATCAACCTTGGCCATGGTTTTCACGGGTGCACGTTGACACCCTCAGTTACCCTGAGTCTTCAGGAGGAAAGAGCCTATTAAGCTTAGGAGAGATAATGAAGATATGCACGAAATCTCTATGAGGTGGGAAAAGGTCGAGAACCTCTTATGTTATAGACTTGATGAAGGAACACAAGGGGTGTGCAGAAGACCCTTTTAAGTGTTAAGTTCAAGAGAAAGAGCACAAATCTCTTAAGTCCTTCAAAACTGATGAAGCTCAGGAGGGATAGCGAGATTCAAGTATTGAAAGGGAATATCCTTTCATTTGGAAGATGAATGGACGAGATCTGTTCGAGAGGATCCAAGGTCTGTCACGACCATTATATTTGAAGAAGGAGCACATGCATCAATGCCTCAACTCCTTCAGTATTCATGAGTTTGGAGTTCGTGCATTTGAGAGAATTGTGTATTGGAGTGGCCAAAACCTCCAAAGGTCGAAGTCGATAAGTGATTTGGACCATGGATCTCTGTATCCTTCAGGATCCTTCTCGACCGTTTGATCTATGAGTTCGTAGTTCACGCATTCGGGAGAATAGAGGCTTAGTAACACCAAAAATCCCAAAGAACGAAGTAGAAAAGTAACGTGGACTGTGGATCTAGAGATCTTTTGGTACCCCTCTCGACTGTTCGATTGAGGAAATGTAGGTACCACATCGAGGGTACGTGGGATCCACGTGTCCGGTGGAGGTAAGGCCACACATGGTGCAACAGTGAGACCCTCATGGAGGTTATGAACCAACGATCTGTGGATCTACATGGAATAACCAAGACCATTAGATCTAGGTCATGGTCAACCCAGCGTTGACTGACTTCAGGAGAAAAGAGGAGCTTGTATCGTGAAACTCCCAAAGAGCCAAAGAACCGAAGTAGATCTTAGTTGTCCAAGCCAAAGAGACATGTGTTGTCAGATCTTGCACTTCAGAGAGAAGTCACTCCGGGAGGACCGAAGTATGAAGGCACAAGGATTTCTAAAGGCCAAAGGCTCGAACTCACTAAGGGGCATTGATATTGAGGGAGAGTAGGGACCGTTGATCCCTTCATCCTAGTTCAGAACTTTGCCACTTTGGAGTTCAGAGGAATTGGCATGTGATGAATCAAAACTCTCAAAGCTCGAAGTTCTGAAGCACCAGAATAGTTGCATGTGGATTTGGAATTTAATCATAGCCCGTGGTCATATGTGATGGTCACCGAAGAAAAAGGGGCTAGGCCTCTGATTTCCAAATTAGAGACAATGGATGGAGGTTTTGAATACTTAAAAAGAACGCAAATTTTATGCCCCGTCGTGGGTGTGTTACAAATTGGTATCAGAGCATGGTTACAACACTTGGCCTTCTTGGAATCATGCACGATTCACATAAAAAGGTATTGTTATCTGTGTTTACTCCTTGAGGAGAAGGAATGCAGATTGAACCTGTGATTTTGGGAATTCTTGTTGAATTTCAGCTGAAGAATTTATTTAACCCTTTGTCAAAGTGATAAATACTCTTACTGGAGTAGGGATATGTTAATTAACATTAATAATAAGACATGAATGTGGATAGATAAAGGTGGCAGGGTTATGTCAAGGGTAGTTGGAGACAGAAGGACAAATGACCTAGTGTTCGTAACACTGCCTCTAAGCATGGGAAGTTGGAACATCGGGCACCAATGATGGATGATTATATAATGTTTAATACCTTTGTGGGATTAAAGGAACCTGATAGGATCAGGTAGGATCCTTGGCAATATAATTACTACTTTATATTAAACTGAAAGTATATAACTACTCATGACCAGAGGAAAGGTGAGATGGGTAAAGTCCTATAGAAGTTGAGGCAAGAAGGTTTTCTTGCCAACTGTTATAGTATAAAAGGGAAGGTGACCCTAGTTGGTTATTTCTATAAAGAGAAGGCAACATGAGTATGAGTTATAATTGTGAGATTATTCATGTAAGAGACTGTAATCTCTAACTAAAGAACACTAATGATAAAACTAAGCTAGTATGATGAATACTTAGTTGTGTGTGTATGCTTGAGTGTGTGCATTTAATGCATTGTGAAGCTTCTTCATATGAAGCCTGATATTAATACCAGTTAGGTATGAATGATATTAAATGTGCAAGTGATGCACATGTATGATGTAAGAGTATAAGTACACTAAAGGCCCAATATGGTTGCCCTGATGAGTGAAATGTGAGGCAAGCATAGCACTTGCCAAGATTAAATGAATACCATGGATGCATGGTTGACTCCATTATAAAGAGTCATGAAAGTTATGTTTTGAATGATAACATAAGGGGAATGTGCTCCATCTCCCCAGGAAAATCCATTAGAAATAAATGAAAGAGTAAATGAACAAGGATGATCTGTTGTCATAATAAGAGGCAAATGATTATTCCTTTGAGTATCACATGAGAATGATTATAAACAATCATGATTTGACTGATTTTAAAGTAGATATGTATGTATGCTATGAAATATACCTATGGTAGCTAAACACAGGCTTATGATTATGAATATAGCTAAGTACATCATGGATGTAAGTTAACAAAAACTATAATATGTGTGGATACATAATTTGGATGCATGTCAGAAATGCATGTCTATGTTCCTTAAATAATTCTTAGAAACAAGCCGAAGCTAATTCAAGGTTGAGGCCATCATAGATAGTGATGGAAATGCAATGAGGAAGTTGCATGCTGAAGGAGTTCCCTATGAAGAAACTATGTAAGGAATTTGTCAGAAGGACAAAGTCACAACCCTAATGATTGCTGAAGGTTAGGAAATGGGCTGCAAAGCTTGCCTATGTAAGAATCTTGTATTACATTTTTAAAACAAAATGTGTAGGTGGAAGACTAACAAATGAATGTTAACCACTCAGAGAACCGAATGATAATGTGTAGGATGCATAGGTTCATGACCCACTATGAACAAAAAGTTTTCTATTAAAGCATGTTGTTGTATCTAAAAAGTTTAGAGTGAGGCCTAACCAAGGTTGCTCAAGGAAAAGATTAGAGAGATCCCAACCTGGAATAAATTGCAAAAGCCAATAACAAGTATGAAAAAATTGGGTGAGAATCCCTTCTCAAATATTTTTATTGTCTCATGTTATGCACGAAATTTTGAAAGGGCAGTTGTATGCCATGGATACCCAAGAAGGGTATGATTCGGGAAGGAGAACCCGAATGATGGAGATGCGAATCTCTGGTAGTGAAGACTGATTGTATGATGCAAGAGCATCTGAACCAAATAATATATGTTGACTCAAAAGGTAAAAAACCTTTACTAAGATATCGTATAAATCCATTCGATCAACTATAGATCGAGATCATGAGGATCGCGAGAGAAAACCCTGATCGAATCAGGTTAATCAAGAACCTGAAAGCGAAAGTGAACATGAGTCATTCATTGGAAGGAAACTGATCTCATTCGTCAGATCGATTTCAAGATCCATTGGAGTTAATGGATCAAACACCAGTCGTTTGATAATATCAATGACCCATATTCGTTGCGGAGATAGAATGGGAACACGGGTTAACGGTGAAGTCGATGCCCGTAATTTAAATTCAATATATATATTTTTTTAGTTTGGGGTCTGAATGTAGATTGAACGACTCATATTGATTATGGAGTGCGAAGGCAGAATTAACGGGCGCAGTAGTTCACGGCCTGCAATCAACCAACACCATTGATCTCGTTGGGGTGGATGATCAAGGACCATGATTAAAAGAGTTGTGTGAGCACCTTTCGGATTGCGGATATTGAACTCCCCGATAAAGAGTGAACACATTGGGGTTTTTGAAAACACTGTGAATCGTTGATCTATGAATGATCTGTGGGTGGACTTGCAAGGAACCCATGTGTTAATACCACGTAAAATTGTACTGTGATTGGGTTCTGTGGTTGAATTTGGAAAAATCGAGGCTCTTCTCTTAGTCTAAATTCTTGGTCAAATAATTCTATGTCGAGATTGTTATGTTTGGAATCACGTGGATAGAATTGATCTAGGGATAAGATCGACGACCCATAATCGTTGTAGAGATCATAAAGATGATTAAATCACGAGATATTTGAGGTTCCGCAATCCCTTGCAATCGTTGGATCTGGGGGAAGATGGTTCTTCACCATTGAATTGCAGAAACATGATTAAGTTAGGATCATAACTTCTGGACACGAGAGATAAAAGGATAGTGCCTGAAAAGAATAAAGTTGAGGTTACAACTCTTGGTCACACGAAGAGAAAATGAAGTTCCTCTGGGCCAGTCAAGGAAGATAGAGTTTAACACTCTACGATTAGACAGTGGTCATGGGGACTGGTTCTATGGGAATCAAGGTACTCATAGTTACCACGTTGCATGGAATGCATTGAGGGAATACATGTTTACATAAGAGGGAAGATGATAGATTTCCCATTAAGGAAGGAGGACATTCCAATGTTTTACTCACATTATGTGAGCGTTGAAGGAAAACAAATTTGGGTGGCCATGAGCATTGGAACCCTGGTTATTAATTAAGAAAGAATGCTTACAGGAATTCATGTGAAACTTTTTAGTTCGATGTGTACTGATTTGGGGTCATGATCGGCCTATAGCAAGAAGCATGGTCCTGCTCTAAGAGTGAATGAAAATGAATAAGCCATGTGGTGAAGAGGTTGGTTAAATTCCAACACACCATGGCCAAGAACCTATCATAAAGTGTGACAAACTTGAAATCAATGCAAGAGTGCATCAGGTATGAATGTGGCCATGAATATTGGCACATTTGTTAAATCCTTTGAAATGTTGAATTACGTTTTGAAAGGTTTGGTATGTTGAAATGAGGAATAAGAAAGGAATGGGATTACCTTTTCATGTTTATATAGATGTGATGAACTATTAGTATGCATGGTTTTAAATATAGATATATATACATGGATGCATGAGAGACTAACACTTTGTTTGGCCAAGGAATCTTGAAATTGCAGGAGGAAAAGGGTCTTGGATATGGCAGTGTTGTAAGCCCATAAGGAAGACCAATTGCCTGTTGAGCCAAACTGCAAGGAATGGTATTTCCTTTTTGAGAAAGTTAATTTGATTGTTAGTATGTACAATTCTGAAATTGTTTGTGAGCCACTGCAAATATGCAAAGAAAATACAATTTTCATGAGATCTAAAAAATTGTTTAGTTGAGGAATGAATTGCAGGAAGAAAGAGCCTTGGATATGGCAGTATTGTAAGCCCATAAGGAGGACCAATTGCCTACTGAGCTAAATTTCTATGGGGAGGAGGTACCATGCTTGTGAATCTGTTCCCTGTGTGGAACAAATATGGAAAAACAAAATGTGGAATTGGAAATATGTAGGTGATAGATTTGCAATAAAATTTTGACATTCATAATTTATGATGATGTCTCATGAATTTATGTATACTTGGGATATAGGTGAGAATAAAAGGTATGTCTAGGGGGGACAGATGAAGTCTTTCAAGTTGAAAAGACAGAAAGAGGCCACTGTTGAGATATGATAACCCTGTGGTAAGACATGATCTCCTGGAATATGTTGTGTTGAGGTAACACAAGATGGAGGGACGCCTCAACAAAGCAATTCTGAGGGATGCATTGACTGTAAGGCTCGATGAAGTCTTTTGGAATCTTACTGTGCGAGAAATCCTTGGCAAGGAAAGATGGTTCACCCGAGGAACTGTATCGCAGAGAAGGGAATGCCTAAGCCTGGGCCTGGAGGGTGAGTGACTGCAAGGAAGAGGAGACTCTGATAGTTCTTGTAAACTATTGATTGGGATCATGCACGCAATGGGCATGTCTGAAAAAAAAAAAAAAACAGTGAGCCTAGATAGAAAGTCAACCATGTGGATGCAAACCCACGAACTGCACAGATAATTATTGTGCTAGATTATGAAGTTTTTCCTCTTGAATTTTGAACAACCGTAAGATGTTTTTGAAAAATTTGTGATTAATGTGCTTGTTGTCCAAGAATTTATTGAAGGAAGGTGACTAAGGCCAAAGGTATGGAAAGGACCTGACCAAGAAAGAGGATCGCTATTTCTGAAACAATTGAATGAGAAAGGCATGACAAGTGTTTCTGAGAAGGAACATCGAGGATGGTGTTCCTTTAAGGGGGAGGGAATTGTAACATCCTTATTTCCCCTAACTTGTAATTAATCATAAAATAGGATTACCATGCTAAGTCATGTGGACGATGTAAATGTATTATTTTTAAATTTCCCATAACTGACTATTGAGGGTGAAGACTTGAAGTACAAGCCATGATATCTCTAGAGGAAATAATCAGTTAATGAAGAAAGGACTAGTGGTTGAATTATCAACCAACCCCATAAATGGAAGCATGGTATAGCTGTATAATGTCAGCTCGAAGTACCACTAGGTATGGGAGACCAAGATGACTCAAGTTCCCTTCTTACAGAAGGAAAGGTAAGATACATAGACACAGACAACAAGGGAAGAGATACTAGAGAAGAGAGCAAGCTCGAAAGGAGGTGTTCGAACCAAAAGGAAGTGCAAAGAACATAACCTGAAGGACCCAAACGCGAGGTTGATGCTGAGGAAGCACCTGATAAACCTCACAGGGTTCTTGTGACAAAGAGATTTTCTCTGAGAGATGGTGTAAATTCACAAGTGATATCATGGCTTGGCACGGGGGTGGCCAGAGTTCTAACAATGAATGCCTCTGAGCCTATGGTTGGGTGGAAAGGCCCACACCCACAGTCAGTTAGTTGGCTACAACCTGTAATAGATAAGTATTTCCATACCTTGTGTAATCAAGTTGTAACTATGTAATAAAGATGGATATCCTGTGAATGACTCAGTGATTTGCATGTTTGCTTAATGATTATAATGTATCTCTTTATTCTTGTTTAAATTGTGTATTTAAGTAAGTATGTAATTGTTTGATTTGTATACGTAAATTCTCGAGCCGTGTGGTGGCTTAAGTTAAAATAAGTGGAATTTTAGTTTGTCGACCTTATCCATGGTTTTCAAGGGTGCATGTTGACACCCTCAGTTTCCTTGATTCTTCAGGAGGATGGAGTCTGTTAAGCTCATGAGAGATAGTGTAGATATGCATGAAATATCTATGAGGCAGGTAGAGGTCGAGAACCTCTTAAGTTATAGACTTGATGAAGGAGCACAAGGGGTGTGTCGAAGACCCTTATAAGTGTTAATTTTAGGAGAAAGAGTGAAAAACTCTTAAGTCCTTCATAACTGACGAAACTCATGAGGGATAGCAAGATTCAAGTATTGAAAGGGAATATCCTTTTGTTTGGAAGATGAATGGACTAGATCCGTTCGGGAGGATCCAAGGTCTGTCACGACCATTAGATTGAAAAAGGAGAGTAAGCATTAACGCCTCGACTCCTTCAGTCTTCGTGAGTTCAGATTTCGTGCATTTGAGAGAATTGCGTGTTGGAGCGGCCAAAACCTCCGAAGGTCGAGGTCACAAAGTGATTTGGACCATGGATCTCTAGATCCTTCAGGATCCTTCTTGACCGTCTGATCTATGAGTTCGGAGTTCATGCATTTGGGAGAATAGTGGCTCAGTAATGCCAAAACTCCCGAAGAATAAAGTAGCAAAGTAATGTGGACTATGGATCTAGAGATCCTTTAGGACCTCTCTCGACTATTTTATCGAGGTAATTTGGGTATCACATCGAGGGTATGTGGGATCCACGTGTCGGGTGGAGATAAGGCCATGCATGGCACAATAGTGAGACCTTGAGGGAGGTTATGAACCTTCGATCTGGGGATCTACATGGAATAACCAGGACCGTCAAATTTAGGCCATGGTCAACCTGAAGATGACTGAGTTTGGGAGAAAAGAGGATCTTGTATCATGAAACTCCCGAAGAGCCGAAGAACTAAAGTAGATCTAAGTTGTCCAAGCCAAAGAGACAGGTGTCTTCATATCCTACACTCCCGAGAGAAGTCACTCCAGGAGGAATGAAGTATGAAGGCACAAGGATTTATGAAGGCTGGAGGCTTGAAGTCACTGAGGGTCATTGATATTGAGGGAGAGTAGGGACCGTTGATCCCTTCATGCCAGTTCAGAACTTTGCCACTTCTGAGTTAAGAGGAATTGGTGTGTGATGAATCAAAACTCCCGAAGCCCGAAGTTCCAAAGTGCCAGAATAGGCGCATGTGGCCTTGGGATTCAGTTATAGCTTGTGGTCATATGCGATGTTCGTCGAAGAAAAAGGGGCTAGGCCCCTGATTTCCAAATTAGAGACCATGGGTGGACGTTTTGATTACTTAAAGAGAACGCAAATTTTATGCCCTGTCGTGGGTGTGTTACAGAAACACATCAAAAGAAAGTATCACTATATCAGATACATAGTGCAGAGGAAGACAATATGTGTGCAATATCTTCCTACCCATCAACGTATTGTATATATATTCACAAAACCACTTGCCAAGACAAAGTTCGAGTATTTCCATGAGAGACTTGGCCTAGTGGAGAATGCCTCCCTAGTTGAGAGGGAGCATTGATGATTACAGTTGTGTGAGACATCCTCCAAGACACAGACCTGAGAGAGAGCCCCTGAGATGTGTGTGTGTTTCCTATCTGAGACAGAGATGGAATGTAGAGATGGCCTCCTCCTTATAAAGAGTTGAGAATAAATCCACATGATTCTCCTGTGTAACACAGTGAGAAAGGAGATATGTTTAGGTGGGTGTGTCTGTGGCTAAGAACAAGGTGAACGTGTGAATTCCCATGATCTAGGTGCATCGTTATGAGACAGAGATAAGGAAAATGCATTAGCCTCCTTTGATCAAAGATTTCAGATGATGAACTCCATATGAATCTTCTGTGTAATGCATTGGGAAGAAGATCTATTGAGTTGGATGTGCATGTGGACGAGCACATGTGAACGTGATCCTAGTGGTTGAGAACTAGTGAGTGTGGTTCTCACGTGAGACGTAGTGAGATAGAGATATGGGCATCCCTATGGATGTGCCCCTAGTGGATGAGCACTACTGGGTGTATGCGATCCCTTGCTATATTTTTCAAGAGCCAAACCTACCTGTAACCCCAATTTTAATGTAAAGGGCACAGGTTGACCCCTCCTTAATGTAATTGATAATTAATCTCATTATTATTAATTATATTGTGAGTTAGGGATGTCGGCCCTATTGTTCCAATAGACACTTATGTTGACAGGTCAAGTCTAATATAAGTAAATGTAAATTCCCCATTGAGGAATCATATCTTTTGCGTGAGTTTGGAAATTTCAGCAAGTACATATTCTTGGGAAAAGTGTGCATCTCCCTTGGGCGTTAGTCTTCTAGGGTTTGAAAGAACCCTCTTGTGTGCTAGGTTTTCTTGGTGGTGAAGGTCTTTCTCTTGAAGAATATAACAAAGGATTAGATGGGTTTTCTTCCCTTGGTTAGAAGGGTTTCCCAGGATACGTCTTGTGTACTTGTGCATGATGTTTCTTCTTGTGATCTTGGTTGCTACAACAAAATTGTTTATGGTTTAATTTAAATGCTAAATGGAATGAAATTCATGCTTAAACATTGCATATTGAAAATCAACAAAATTATGATAGAGGTATTCAATGTTGTCCTTATAACTTAGGAGATGTAATTCCCTATTTAAATCCTTTAATAAGAGGTCAATTTACTTTTTTCAAAGAACAATTGCCTTCAATTTAAAAAGTTAAAGAGTTACTATTTGGTTGGAAATGGGGATATGAGATATCACATAATCTACAACACTATTACCTAGCCCATGAATACAAGTCATCTGGTTGGATTTTAGCGACTTCATTACTCCATTGAAAATAATTAGGTATTGAGGGTTGTAGATCTTGACCAACACAGTACCAAGAAAATTCTTAATTAGGTCTTCAAAGATTCTTTTGTAGCCATTAGCTAAAACAAGGTCCTCATCTATCTATAAAGGATTATGGTTGGAATCATTGCTAAAAAGAGTAGCTTGGTTAGTTGCAATCCTAATGTTAAAGTCTCTTAGAAGGAGGATACTACCTTAATTTTTCAAACTATAAATTTCTTTCTCTAAATTATTATAGGGACAATTTATATCTAGATTGTTTTTCTTATAAATAGTAGAATTAGTGGGTGAAAAGTAACAAATTTCCATATACATGTTCTTAGCATTGATGTCTCAAATTTCTATCAAAATGTACTGATTGAGAGGGTCGATCTTATGAAGTTGAATGAGAGGATAAATGATCTTTATAATATAAAAAACTATGCCTCCTATCCCTCTCTAGTAGATCTTTTTTTTCCATTTCGACCATAAGACAAATCATTATATGTTAGGGACCTTGGAATCTTCATGCTCCCAAGTTTCAACTAGAAAAATAATATCAATATCACTCAGGATACAACTTCTCATAGGACCTTTGTACCATGGAAAGACAAGACAGTTCCAAAAAAGGATCCAGAGTGTCCCAAATTCCTATTTATTATTATTATTCTAGTCTCTATACCTAACAATATATTTCAGATTTCTAATTATTCCCTATTTTCCTTGTTTCTTGGTCTCTTTTACCTTTTGAATGTCCTTCCTTAATTCAACTTGGTCTTTGGGAATGAGGTCTTCATTTATGAATATTCCTGACCCTTTTAAGCTCATATGTTTGCTAAGTATGCTATATTTATGGTCACTACAACTTACATTGACACAAATCAACCTATCTTTATGATAAATTATTTTCCCTAGCCTCTTCACTTCTATGAGGTAATTTGTTTCAATTTGTGATTTTCTTTTCAATTGTTCTTTTACTATTGATAGTGTATCCTCCTCTTGTTTTTCTTTTATACCAAAAATTATGAGGTTCAAGGCTATTTTATTACACTCATGGTTCAGTTCAATTAGATTATTCATTTACTCTTTGATGGGTTTGATATCCAATGTTTTTTCTAGACTACTGAGGGTCAAATTGTTGGCTAATTTTTCTTCTAGCTCTTTAATCCTATCTCTCAAGTTGTGATTTTCTTCAACCTCTCATTCTTGGGTTGAATTGTTTTGTTTTTCCATTTCTTGAATTCTATCCTCCATTGTCTGTAATTGACTCTTGAACCCTACCAAACTATCCCATATAGTTCGAATCATATCTTTGAAGGGTCTAATATTTTTATCAAGCATTTCCTCTATCTTTATTTGTATTTTGGCATCTCTTTCTTCTTTCCTTTTTTATGATGATTCCATATATTCATATAGGCTCTCTACAGTGAGTTTGTGGGACCTCCCCCTGAGAGGATGAGTTTTTGGAATATGTGGTGTAGTACTCATATTGAAAATAAGAGAAAATAAGTAACAATTGTTATTTTCGATTACCTTTAAAAATATCTATTTATGAACACCTCCCCGGGTGCTCAATATTCATTTGATTAATTGTAATGCACTAAATAAACTCTTAATTCTCTAGTATAAAATAAGTGTAGATCCATATTAAATATTTAAGATGGATCTATCATGCATCGAGAGGCATCAAATTCATCTAGATGCAAATTTGTTTAGAGTAAGAAACATGAAGAAATGTTTCCAACTTGAAATATTTGATGTTGTTCATCCCAGGATAGATCAAAAGTTAAGATGGATATACCCTTGTTATTAATATATATATTCCACATGTCAACTCCATGTTGAGCACAAAAGGAATTTCATATCTCTTAATTACAACATGAGTGGGCCTAATGGTTAATAACTTGTGTTACCTCCTTGTAGTTCAAAGGTTTAAATCTAGTGGGGGGTAGGGGATAGGGTATGTATACCTCTTGGTCCCTCACAATTTATGTTGGATTACTGAGAGGGGGGGTGAATCAGTTATAAATATTTTTAATCCTTTTAACCACAATATGAAAGTGTTATTTATCTTTATGATCAATATATCATTAACATCCAATAAGTGCAGAGTAAATAAACCATGAACAAATGAACAATCATACACATACACAATACAC
>ML780574.1:38308-55132 GCA_009831015.1 Picea engelmannii | reverse complement strand
AAAAAAATTTCTTAGCTTAGCAATGTTTATTTTTTTCTTTACACTTGTCAAAACAGAGAGATAATTTTGATCTTCTAGATTAGGGTTGATTACATGCTTATAATACCTTAATTTTATTTTTTCCTCTAACTCTTTATGAGACCACATTTATCCTTAAAATTTGATTTAAGTATATTTTTAATACTATCCTTATTCTCCAAAATGGTCTCTTCCATGATTCCCCACTAGCTTAGCCAAGACTGGGTATCTTTATTCTATCATTTCTTGAGTTGAAGGTGGTTACGACTACATTTTGAAGAAATTTTAGGAAGCTTCTTGTCTTCCATGTTATTTAACTTGTTTTTATACATTATGTATCTAGTCATAGCTATGCGCTCAATGGGGGGAAGGTTGGCCTCTAAGAGGAGAATGGGATGGGGCATATTTCCTTTAATTTTCAGATTATAGGTTATAATATTCTTTTGGAATTGATCTATCTTTCTCCAGGATTCACGAGAGATACTGCATACCCAGAATTCACATCCATATAGAATAATAGGCATAAAAAGAGTCTCAAATAAGAGTTCATTCTTATCCAAAATCTAAAGATTGACTGATTTACAATTGTTTTCAAGGACCTAATAATATTTACACTCCCCAATAATAATTTTCTCAATGTTATAATTCCATTTGAGCTTGTGGTGAATATCGATTCCAAGATATTTTTATGAAGTCACTTCTTGAAAGTTATTGTTCTCGTATATGATGGTATCATAAGTGATCTTATTGGATTTAATGATCATCACCTTAGTCTTCTGAGTCTTAACAGTCATACCCATATTGGAGTAAAAATCCTTGAGGATTCTTAGTTTCTTTCCAAGATCGTGGGGACTCCTTGCCATAAGAAAAATATGATTGGGAAATGGGAGAATATTGATGACTATAACAACGAGAGTAGGGATGACACAACCTGGTTCTTCCAAGAAATCTTCTAACTTTTCAAAGTATATGCCAAAGAGGGAAGGGGACAAGTGACAACCTTGTTTGACTCCAATATTGCAGTTAATCTCTTTCAATCACCCCTCAGTGTTATTAAACTTGGAAATAACATTCCCATACAACCTTATTGAAGAAACCCTCAACTTGAAAAACACTCTTATCCCTTCAAACCTATCCCAAAGGTTTTTTGAGGGAACTATGTCAAAATATTTTCTAAAGTCAAGAAAACAACAAAAAATATTTGTTTTAGTATTGTGAAACTCCTCTCCAATGATCCTAAAGGTAACAAGATGGTCCACAGTTGAACGATATATTCTAAACCCAACATGGACTTTAATTCTTTTACTGTGACTTTCTATCCAAAGGATAATCTTATTTTCTAAAATAATTCCATAAATAATGGCTAAAATCAGGCCAATGATAATGGTCCTATAATTAGAGGGAATGTTTCTATCCCCATTTTTAAAAATAGGAATAGTGAGGCTTTGCGTCCAAAGTTAAAGCAAGCCTTGCTTGACTGCAAAATTGAAGAGCTTGTGTATGTGAGGGATGATAATAGGCCCTCCAATTTTAAAAATTTCATCTTGGTAGCCTTCAACATCCTTAGCTTTCCTATTTGCAAGGCGCTTAACCCCAAAGTCTATGTCATCGAAAGAAAAAAATTCATCCTTTTTAGGGACAATAGGGATGGTGCCCATGGCATTAGGGAAATTGTAAATAATTTTAAGGTAGGAATTACATTCCCTTAAGGGAATGATGTTATTTTCTTTAGTATTGCAGATTATAATTTTCCTTGATAACTTCTTAGGATCAATCTTAGATAATCATGAAAGTTTCTCTTGCCTTTTATTGATATAGCACTTTTTTTTCCTTTTAATTAGAGATTTGTACGTATTGATCTTATTGAGTTTTAAGGATTCAATAGAAGCATCCATGATGGAATTCCTATAAATTTTACATTATTTATCATACCAAGAGTTGGTTGTTCTATTATTCTTTTTATAGGACACCTCAAAAGAGAATTTGTTAATAGAAGTGTAAAGGATAGTTGTAAAATTTTCTGATGATTACAATTGCGTGAGACACCCTCCAAGACACAAAACTAAGAGATATCCCCTGATATGGGCATGTGGTTCCTATCTAAGATAGAGATAGAACATAGATATGGACTCCTCCTTACAGAGAGTTGAGAAGAACTCCAGATGATTCTCCTGTGTAATGCAGTGAGAAAGGAGATATGTTGAGTTGGGCGTTCCTGTGGCTGAGCACAAGGTGAGCATGTGAATTCCCATGAGTTGCATGCATCATTATGAGACAGATATGAAGATGATGTATTAGAATCCTCTGAGTATAGAGGTGAGATGATGAACTCCAGATGAATTTCCTATGTAATGGAGTGGGAAAGAATATCTGTTGAGTTGGACGTGCATGTGGATGAGCATAGGTGAACATGATCCTAGTGGATGAGCATTAGTGAGAGTGTTTCTCCTATGAGACACAGTGATATAGTTATATGGACATCCCTATGGATGTAACCCTAGTGGTTGAGCACTAGTGGGTGTATGAGATCCCTTGATATATTGTTCAAGAGTCAGATCTACTTGTAACCCTAATTGTAATGTAAAGGGTACAGGTCAGCCCCACCTTAATGTAATTGATAATTAATGTAAAAGATAATTAACCTGGTTATCATTAATTATATTTTGAGTTAGATAGGTCAGACTTGTTTTTCCAATAGACACTTATGTTGACATGTCAAGTCTAGTATAAGTAAAGGTAAATTCCCCATTGAGGAATCATATCTTTTGTGTGAGTTTGGAAATTTCAGCAAGTACATCTTCTTGAAAACATTACACACCTCTCTTGGGTGCTAAACTTCTAGGGTTTGAAAGAACCCTCTTGTGTGTTAGGTTTTATTTTTGGTGAAGGTGTTTCTCTTGAATAATATAGCAAAGGATTGGCTAGGTTTTCTTCCCTTGTTGAGAAGGGTTTCCCAAGATACTTCTTGTGTACTTGTGCATGGTGCTTCTTCTTGTGATCTTGGTTGTTGCAACAAAATTATTTATGGTTTAAGTTAAATTCTAAAATGGAATGAATTCCATTATTAAACCTTTCATATTGAAAAATCAACATGGAATCAAAGCATAGGTATTGAACAACCCATTTCACAAACAACTTTCAACCATCCTCTCTCTCCTGCAGAAATTGTACAACCTGCCTAGGGTTTCCATAAATTCCACACGGCTTACCTTTCTGGGAGTTTTCAACACTTGGAACTTGAAATTTGGGACTAAAAATAGCATACGTGTATATTTCCTCCTTAAGCACACCTCCAAAAAGTCTCAAACTAAAATTCTAAGCATTTTGACTTTTTGGCCCTAGGGTTTCGCTAATTTCTTCAGAAAATTTCAGAATTGGGTTTATGAAACTCTTTGAAGGAGCTATTGAGATCACCATTGATATCCTATCCTTCAAAGGCTTATTGTTGGTAGTCATAAGTCCAACAAAACCTAAAAGTGATAGCCTATCCTAGCCGTTAGGTTTTCTAGCAAAGTTGACAAGGGTTTGTGAAGAATCCAAAATTAAAATGAGCAAAATCATGATGGGAGACAAGCTTGATGGTTCAAGAAAACTCAATTCCAAGAAGACAAGACCTCAAGGAGATGAGGAAATCAACATCTCAACACTCTCAGGTATGGTCCCTACCCATGATAATACTTGGTTAATTGACAATGGTGCCTCCAGGCACATGATCGGTCTTAGAGATCGCCTAACAATTTTTGTTGAGAAAGAGACACATCTACATGTTGTACTTGGAGATGATGTCAGATATAATGTGAGGGGGGTTAGAACTTCTAACTTCCAACTATATTCAGATATGAAACTTCCATTAAAAAAAGTACTATATGTACCCGAAATGAAAAGGACCCTTTTTTCTATTTCTGCCTTGGAAGAAAAAGGCTACAAGGTTTCTTTCTTAGAAGGAAGAGTTCTTGCATGGCACAAATAATCTCATATAAATTCTGCCAAGGCAATTGGTGTCCGAGAAAACAAGTTGTACATATTAACCATCAAACTAGTCCAGGACATGCTACAAGACACTATCAGCTTGAGTGAGCTATGGCATAGAGACTTGCTCACATTCATTATAGAGATCTCCAACTGTAGGGAAAATGGTAACAGGTCTACTAGAAATACAAATTCAGCATAAAGGTGTTTGCAAAGGTTTTTCTCTTGGAAAAAATGTTAAAGGATCCTTCTCAGGTAGTGACAATAGATCCAAGGAAATCTTGGACTTGATATATTTAGATGTGTGTCAGCCAATGACTATTTCATCTCTGAATGGGTACTTATACTATGTAATCTTCATAGATGATCACTCCCAGAGAACTTGGATTTACTTTCTAAAGAAAAAGGATGGAGACCTTAAAAAATTTCAAGAATTCAAAGCCTAGGTTGAGAACCAGACCGAAAGAAAAATCAAAGTATTAAGATAAGATAATGGAGGAGAATACGCCTCAAAATATTTCAACAGTTTTTGTATTGAAGCATGGATCAATAGGGAGTTCACAGTTCCTTACAACCCTCAACAAAATGGGGTTGAAAAAAGGAAAAACAGAACTATCATTGAGGAAACCAAAGCAATGATACATGATCATAGTCTACCTATGACTTTATGGGAAGAATCATGTATGAAAATAGCGTATGTTCAAAACATAAGTCCTCATCAGATATTGAAGAACATTACACCAAAAGAATCCTTCACCAGAGTGAAGCCTGAGATTGGACACTTCAGAATATTTGGGTGTCCAATATATTTTCATGTACCCAAAGAGAAGATATCCAAGATAGAACCTTCAAGGAGAAAGGGCACATTTGTAGGATCTTCAAAGGTATATCGAATCTACATTCCTGGTCAAAGACAAATTGAAATAAGAAGAGATGTTACCTTTGAAGAATACGTAGCTTTCCAAATATCTAGAGAAGCTCTAATGGAAATTGATAGTGAGACAATTCCTTCTCCCCCTTTAGTAGTTCAGAGGAAGACAAACATTATTATCCAGTAGCTTTAGCTGATCCAGTTGTTCCAGCCAATCCAGTTGCTCCAAGTGACATACTCAAAGATATTACAGTTGGACATAAAATTCCTGCTTGGGCTTGACAAACTCTACAAGAAGCAGAGGGACATAAAGCTCCTCAAGGAACAACCAGAGAGAGAAAGAGACCAAAGAGATTCTCAAGCTACCTTTCAGCCATGACCCACATCATTGACTCAAAGACATCTTCTCATGGAGAAGATTCAGGTGAACAAGTATGGAAAGATTCCATGACTGAAGAATATCAATCTATATTGAAAAATGATGTATGGGATATTGTTCTAAGAGCATAGGGAAAGTATGTAGTGACTTCCAAATGGATTTATAAAATCAATCATGCAACTGATGGAAGAATAAAAAAATACAAAGAGATATTTGTAGCTAGAGGGTTCTCACAAGTAGAGGGAGTTGACTATGATGAGACTTTTGGTCTAGTAGCTTGATACACCTCCATATGTTCTATAATTGCACTAGCTGCTTCCATGGGTTTGAAGCTACACCAGATGGATTTAAAGACATCTTTTCTCAATGGTGAAATTGAATAAGAAGTTTATATCGAGCAACTAGAAGTATTTGTTATACACAACAAAATATTTCATGTGTGCAGGTTGAAAAAATCCCTATATGGTCTAAATCAAGCACCACATGCTTGGAACGCGAAAATGGATGGATTTCTGATGAGTTTGGGCTTAAACAAAAGTGTTGATGATCCAAACTTAGACTATCACATTTATGGAAATGAGTGTTTTATTTTGGTCTTATATGTGAACAACCTTTTCCTCACCGGTTCATAGAGACTCATTGTTGAATGCAAATGAGCATTGACTGCTAAATTTGAAATGAAGGATTTGGGCTTAATGCACTACTTCTTGGGACTAGAAGTGTGGCAGAGGACAGATGAGATTCTCTTGAGTCAAGTAAAATATACTATGGAGATATTGAAAAAGTTTTGTATGATAGAATGCAAATCCATGCCCACTCCAATGGTAATGTATTTGAAGAAGACGAGTGATATTGATTCAAGAGAGTTAGATCCACACTTATACAAAAATTTGATTGGATCATTGATGTGTCTGGTTAACACCAGACTGGATATATGTTATGCAGTGAATTTTCTTATCCAATTTATGAACCAACCGAGACAGACACACTGGATATCTGCAAAACATGTATTAAGATACTTACAAGGCACAATTGGTTATGGCATAAGATATGCCTCCAGTGTAGATTTGAGCCAGCAAGGATATGCCGATGCAGATTGGGCAAGGAGCGTAGTGGATAGAAAAAGCACCTCTAGTTGTTGCTTCACTTTAGGGCCTGCCATGGTTTCCTGGTGTAGTAGAAAATAGAGCTCTATGGCATTAAGCACCACAAAGGCAGAGTACATTGCATTGAGTGTAGCAGTCCACGAAGAAGTGTGGTTTCAAAAACTTATGAATAAATTATTCGATCATGAGATGGATCCTACTACTATTCATTGTGATAAAAAGAGCTGTGTAAATCTCTCATAGAACCCTCTGTTCCACGACATATCGAAACTGTAACACCCTTGTTTCCCCCAGCTTGTAATTAATCATAAAATAGGATTACCATGTTAAGGCATGTGGACAATGTAAATGTATTATTGTTAAATTTCCCATAACTGACTGTTGTGGGGTGAAGCCTTGAAGTAAAATCCATGATATCTCTAGAGGAAAGAATCAGTTAATGAATAAAGGGCCATTGGTTGAATTATCAACCAGTCCCATAAATGGAAGCATGGTCTAGCTGCATAATGTCAGTTTGAAGTACCACTGGGTATGGCAAACCAAGTTGACCCGAGTTCCCTTTTGACAGAAGGAAAGGTAAGATACATACACATGGACAACAAGAGAAGAGATATCATAGGAGAGCACAAGCTCAGAAGGAGGTGCGTGAACCAAAAGGAAGTGCAAAGAACATAACTTGAAGGACCCGAACGTGAGCTTGATGCTGAGGAAGCATATGATAAACCTCATAGGGTCATTGTGACAGAGAGAGTTTCTTTGAGAGATGGCATAAATTCCCTAGTGATATCATGGCTTGGCACCGGGGTGTCCATATTTCTAATAATGAATTCCTCTGAGCCTATGGTTGGGTGGAAAGGCCCACACCCACAGTTAGTTAGTTGTTTGCAACCTGTAATAGATAAATATTCTCATACCCTATGTAATCAAGTTGTAACTATGTAATAAAGTTGGATATCCTGTGAATGACTCACGGATGTGCATGTTTTCTTAATGATTATAATATATCTCTTTATTCTTGTTTAAATTGTGTATTTAAGTAAGTATGCAATTGTCTGATTTGTATATGTAAATGACCCAGCCCTATGGTGGCTTAAGTTAAAATAAGTGAACTGTGAGTTCATCAACCTTGGCCATGGTTTTCACGGGTGCACGTTGACACCCTCAGTTACCCTGAGTCTTCAGGAGGAAAGAGCCTATTAAGCTTAGGAGAGATAATGAAGATATGCACGAAATCTCTATGAGGTGGGAAAAGGTCGAGAACCTCTTATGTTATAGACTTGATGAAGGAACACAAGGGGTGTGCAGAAGACCCTTTTAAGTGTTAAGTTCAAGAGAAAGAGCACAAATCTCTTAAGTCCTTCAAAACTGATGAAGCTCAGGAGGGATAGCGAGATTCAAGTATTGAAAGGGAATATCCTTTCATTTGGAAGATGAATGGACGAGATCTGTTCGAGAGGATCCAAGGTCTGTCACGACCATTATATTTGAAGAAGGAGCACATGCATCAATGCCTCAACTCCTTCAGTATTCATGAGTTTGGAGTTCGTGCATTTGAGAGAATTGTGTATTGGAGTGGCCAAAACCTCCAAAGGTCGAAGTCGATAAGTGATTTGGACCATGGATCTCTGTATCCTTCAGGATCCTTCTCGACCGTTTGATCTATGAGTTCGTAGTTCACGCATTCGGGAGAATAGAGGCTTAGTAACACCAAAAATCCCAAAGAACGAAGTAGAAAAGTAACGTGGACTGTGGATCTAGAGATCTTTTGGTACCCCTCTCGACTGTTCGATTGAGGAAATGTAGGTACCACATCGAGGGTACGTGGGATCCACGTGTCCGGTGGAGGTAAGGCCACACATGGTGCAACAGTGAGACCCTCATGGAGGTTATGAACCAACGATCTGTGGATCTACATGGAATAACCAAGACCATTAGATCTAGGTCATGGTCAACCCAGCGTTGACTGACTTCAGGAGAAAAGAGGAGCTTGTATCGTGAAACTCCCAAAGAGCCAAAGAACCGAAGTAGATCTTAGTTGTCCAAGCCAAAGAGACATGTGTTGTCAGATCTTGCACTTCAGAGAGAAGTCACTCCGGGAGGACCGAAGTATGAAGGCACAAGGATTTCTAAAGGCCAAAGGCTCGAACTCACTAAGGGGCATTGATATTGAGGGAGAGTAGGGACCGTTGATCCCTTCATCCTAGTTCAGAACTTTGCCACTTTGGAGTTCAGAGGAATTGGCATGTGATGAATCAAAACTCTCAAAGCTCGAAGTTCTGAAGCACCAGAATAGTTGCATGTGGATTTGGAATTTAATCATAGCCCGTGGTCATATGTGATGGTCACCGAAGAAAAAGGGGCTAGGCCTCTGATTTCCAAATTAGAGACAATGGATGGAGGTTTTGAATACTTAAAAAGAACGCAAATTTTATGCCCCGTCGTGGGTGTGTTACAAATTGGTATCAGAGCATGGTTACAACACTTGGCCTTCTTGGAATCATGCACGATTCACATAAAAAGGTATTGTTATCTGTGTTTACTCCTTGAGGAGAAGGAATGCAGATTGAACCTGTGATTTTGGGAATTCTTGTTGAATTTCAGCTGAAGAATTTATTTAACCCTTTGTCAAAGTGATAAATACTCTTACTGGAGTAGGGATATGTTAATTAACATTAATAATAAGACATGAATGTGGATAGATAAAGGTGGCAGGGTTATGTCAAGGGTAGTTGGAGACAGAAGGACAAATGACCTAGTGTTCGTAACACTGCCTCTAAGCATGGGAAGTTGGAACATCGGGCACCAATGATGGATGATTATATAATGTTTAATACCTTTGTGGGATTAAAGGAACCTGATAGGATCAGGTAGGATCCTTGGCAATATAATTACTACTTTATATTAAACTGAAAGTATATAACTACTCATGACCAGAGGAAAGGTGAGATGGGTAAAGTCCTATAGAAGTTGAGGCAAGAAGGTTTTCTTGCCAACTGTTATAGTATAAAAGGGAAGGTGACCCTAGTTGGTTATTTCTATAAAGAGAAGGCAACATGAGTATGAGTTATAATTGTGAGATTATTCATGTAAGAGACTGTAATCTCTAACTAAAGAACACTAATGATAAAACTAAGCTAGTATGATGAATACTTAGTTGTGTGTGTATGCTTGAGTGTGTGCATTTAATGCATTGTGAAACTTCTTGATATGAAGCCTGATATTAATACCAGTTAGGTATGAATGATATTAAATGTGCAAGTGATGCACATGTATGATGTAAGAGTATAAGTACACTAAAGGCCCAATATGGTTGCCCTGATGAGTGAAATGTGAGGCAAGCATAGCACTTGCCAAGATTAAATGAATACCATGGATGCATGGTTGACTCCATTATAAAGAGTCATGAAAGTTATGTTTTGAATGATAACATAAGGGGAATGTGCTCCATCTCCCCAGGAAAATCCATTAGAAATAAATGAAAGAGTAAATGAACAAGGATGATCTGTTGTCATAATAAGAGGCAAATGATTATTCCTTTGAGTATCACATGAGAATGATTATAAACAATCATGATTTGACTGATTTTAAAGTAGATATGTATGTATGCTATGAAATATACCTATGGTAGCTAAACACAGGCTTATGATTATGAATATAGCTAAGTACATCATGGATGTAAGTTAACAAAAACTATAATATGTGTGGATACATAATTTGGATGCATGTCAGAAATGCATGTCTATGTTCCTTAAATAA
Organism: Picea engelmannii; assembly: GCA_009831015.1. NCBI lineage: Eukaryota > Viridiplantae > Streptophyta > Pinopsida > Pinales > Pinaceae > Picea > Picea engelmannii. The sequence goes on along the minus strand of ML780574.1, from coordinate 45,033 downwards.
TTCTTAGAAACAAGCCGAAGCTAATTCAAGGTTGAGGCCATCATAGATAGTGATGGAAATGCAATGAGGAAGTTGCATGCTGAAGGAGTTCCCTATGAAGAAACTATGTAAGGAATTTGTCAGAAGGACAAAGTCACAACCCTAATGATTGCTGAAGGTTAGGAAATGGGCTGCAAAGCTTGCCTATGTAAGAATCTTGTATTACATTTTTAAAACAAAATGTGTAGGTGGAAGACTAACAAATGAATGTTAACCACTCAGAGAACCGAATGATAATGTGTAGGATGCATAGGTTCATGACCCACTATGAACAAAAAGTTTTCTATTAAAGCATGTTGTTGTATCTAAAAAGTTTAGAGTGAGGCCTAACCAAGGTTGCTCAAGGAAAAGATTAGAGAGATCCCAACCTGGAATAAATTGCAAAAGCCAATAACAAGTATGAAAAAATTGGGTGAGAATCCCTTCTCAAATATTTTTATTGTCTCATGTTATGCACGAAATTTTGAAAGGGCAGTTGTATGCCATGGATACCCAAGAAGGGTATGATTCGGGAAGGAGAACCCGAATGATGGAGATGCGAATCTCTGGTAGTGAAGACTGATTGTATGATGCAAGAGCATCTGAACCAAATAATATATGTTGACTCAAAAGGTAAAAAACCTTTACTAAGATATCGTATAAATCCATTCGATCAACTATAGATCGAGATCATGAGGATCGCGAGAGAAAACCCTGATCGAATCAGGTTAATCAAGAACCTGAAAGCGAAAGTGAACATGAGTCATTCATTGGAAGGAAACTGATCTCATTCGTCAGATCGATTTCAAGATCCATTGGAGTTAATGGATCAAACACCAGTCGTTTGATAATATCAATGACCCATATTCGTTGCGGAGATAGAATGGGAACACGGGTTAACGGTGAAGTCGATGCCCGTAATTTAAATTCAATATATATATTTTTTTAGTTTGGGGTCTGAATGTAGATTGAACGACTCATATTGATTATGGAGTGCGAAGGCAGAATTAACGGGCGCAGTAGTTCACGGCCTGCAATCAACCAACACCATTGATCTCGTTGGGGTGGATGATCAAGGACCATGATTAAAAGAGTTGTGTGAGCACCTTTCGGATTGCGGATATTGAACTCCCCGATAAAGAGTGAACACATTGGGGTTTTTGAAAACACTGTGAATCGTTGATCTATGAATGATCTGTGGGTGGACTTGCAAGGAACCCATGTGTTAATACCACGTAAAATTGTACTGTGATTGGGTTCTGTGGTTGAATTTGGAAAAATCGAGGCTCTTCTCTTAGTCTAAATTCTTGGTCAAATAATTCTATGTCGAGATTGTTATGTTTGGAATCACGTGGATAGAATTGATCTAGGGATAAGATCGACGACCCATAATCGTTGTAGAGATCATAAAGATGATTAAATCACGAGATATTTGAGGTTCCGCAATCCCTTGCAATCGTTGGATCTGGGGGAAGATGGTTCTTCACCATTGAATTGCAGAAACATGATTAAGTTAGGATCATAACTTCTGGACACGAGAGATAAAAGGATAGTGCCTGAAAAGAATAAAGTTGAGGTTACAACTCTTGGTCACACGAAGAGAAAATGAAGTTCCTCTGGGCCAGTCAAGGAAGATAGAGTTTAACACTCTACGATTAGACAGTGGTCATGGGGACTGGTTCTATGGGAATCAAGGTACTCATAGTTACCACGTTGCATGGAATGCATTGAGGGAATACATGTTTACATAAGAGGGAAGATGATAGATTTCCCATTAAGGAAGGAGGACATTCCAATGTTTTACTCACATTATGTGAGCGTTGAAGGAAAACAAATTTGGGTGGCCATGAGCATTGGAACCCTGGTTATTAATTAAGAAAGAATGCTTACAGGAATTCATGTGAAACTTTTTAGTTCGATGTGTACTGATTTGGGGTCATGATCGGCCTATAGCAAGAAGCATGGTCCTGCTCTAAGAGTGAATGAAAATGAATAAGCCATGTGGTGAAGAGGTTGGTTAAATTCCAACACACCATGGCCAAGAACCTATCATAAAGTGTGACAAACTTGAAATCAATGCAAGAGTGCATCAGGTATGAATGTGGCCATGAATATTGGCACATTTGTTAAATCCTTTGAAATGTTGAATTACGTTTTGAAAGGTTTGGTATGTTGAAATGAGGAATAAGAAAGGAATGGGATTACCTTTTCATGTTTATATAGATGTGATGAACTATTAGTATGCATGGTTTTAAATATAGATATATATACATGGATGCATGAGAGACTAACACTTTGTTTGGCCAAGGAATCTTGAAATTGCAGGAGGAAAAGGGTCTTGGATATGGCAGTGTTGTAAGCCCATAAGGAAGACCAATTGCCTGTTGAGCCAAACTGCAAGGAATGGTATTTCCTTTTTGAGAAAGTTAATTTGATTGTTAGTATGTACAATTCTGAAATTGTTTGTGAGCCACTGCAAATATGCAAAGAAAATACAATTTTCATGAGATCTAAAAAATTGTTTAGTTGAGGAATGAATTGCAGGAAGAAAGAGCCTTGGATATGGCAGTATTGTAAGCCCATAAGGAGGACCAATTGCCTACTGAGCTAAATTTCTATGGGGAGGAGGTACCATGCTTGTGAATCTGTTCCCTGTGTGGAACAAATATGGAAAAACAAAATGTGGAATTGGAAATATGTAGGTGATAGATTTGCAATAAAATTTTGACATTCATAATTTATGATGATGTCTCATGAATTTATGTATACTTGGGATATAGGTGAGAATAAAAGGTATGTCTAGGGGGGACAGATGAAGTCTTTCAAGTTGAAAAGACAGAAAGAGGCCACTGTTGAGATATGATAACCCTGTGGTAAGACATGATCTCCTGGAATATGTTGTGTTGAGGTAACACAAGATGGAGGGACGCCTCAACAAAGCAATTCTGAGGGATGCATTGACTGTAAGGCTCGATGAAGTCTTTTGGAATCTTACTGTGCGAGAAATCCTTGGCAAGGAAAGATGGTTCACCCGAGGAACTGTATCGCAGAGAAGGGAATGCCTAAGCCTGGGCCTGGAGGGTGAGTGACTGCAAGGAAGAGGAGACTCTGATAGTTCTTGTAAACTATTGATTGGGATCATGCACGCAATGGGCATGTCTGAAAAAAAAAAAAAAACAGTGAGCCTAGATAGAAAGTCAACCATGTGGATGCAAACCCACGAACTGCACAGATAATTATTGTGCTAGATTATGAAGTTTTTCCTCTTGAATTTTGAACAACCGTAAGATGTTTTTGAAAAATTTGTGATTAATGTGCTTGTTGTCCAAGAATTTATTGAAGGAAGGTGACTAAGGCCAAAGGTATGGAAAGGACCTGACCAAGAAAGAGGATCGCTATTTCTGAAACAATTGAATGAGAAAGGCATGACAAGTGTTTCTGAGAAGGAACATCGAGGATGGTGTTCCTTTAAGGGGGAGGGAATTGTAACATCCTTATTTCCCCTAACTTGTAATTAATCATAAAATAGGATTACCATGCTAAGTCATGTGGACGATGTAAATGTATTATTTTTAAATTTCCCATAACTGACTATTGAGGGTGAAGACTTGAAGTACAAGCCATGATATCTCTAGAGGAAATAATCAGTTAATGAAGAAAGGACTAGTGGTTGAATTATCAACCAACCCCATAAATGGAAGCATGGTATAGCTGTATAATGTCAGCTCGAAGTACCACTAGGTATGGGAGACCAAGATGACTCAAGTTCCCTTCTTACAGAAGGAAAGGTAAGATACATAGACACAGACAACAAGGGAAGAGATACTAGAGAAGAGAGCAAGCTCGAAAGGAGGTGTTCGAACCAAAAGGAAGTGCAAAGAACATAACCTGAAGGACCCAAACGCGAGGTTGATGCTGAGGAAGCACCTGATAAACCTCACAGGGTTCTTGTGACAAAGAGATTTTCTCTGAGAGATGGTGTAAATTCACAAGTGATATCATGGCTTGGCACGGGGGTGGCCAGAGTTCTAACAATGAATGCCTCTGAGCCTATGGTTGGGTGGAAAGGCCCACACCCACAGTCAGTTAGTTGGCTACAACCTGTAATAGATAAGTATTTCCATACCTTGTGTAATCAAGTTGTAACTATGTAATAAAGATGGATATCCTGTGAATGACTCAGGGATTTGCATGTTTGCTTAATGATTTTAATGTATCTCTTTATTCTTGTTTAAATTGTGTATTTAAGTAAGTATGTAATTGTTTGATTTGTATACGTAAATTCTCGAGCCCTGTGGTGGCTTAAGTTAAAATAAGTGGAATTTTAGTTTGTCGACCTTAGCCATGGTTTTCAAGGGTGCATGTTGACACCCTCAGTTTCCCTGATTCTTCAGGAGGATGGAGTCTGTTAAGCTCATGAGAGATAGTGCAGATATGCATGAAATATGTATGAGGCAGGTAGAGGTCGAGAACTTCTTAATTTATAGGCTTGATGAAGGAGCACAAGGGGTGTGTTGAAGACCCTTCTAAGTGTTAATTTTAGGAGAAAGAGTGAAAAACTCTTAAGTCCTTCATAACTGACGAAACTCGGGAGGGATAGAAAGATTCAAGTATCAAAAGGGAATATCCTTTTGTTTGGAAGATGAATGGAATAGATCCATTCGGGAGGATCCAAGGTTTGTCATGACCATTAGATTGAAAAAGGAGAGCAAGCATTAACGCCTCGACTCCTTCAGTCTTCGTGAGTTCGAATTTCGTGCATTTGAGAGAATTGCATGTTGGAGCGGCCAAAACCTCCGAAGGTCGAGGTCACAAAGTGATTTGGACCGTGGATCTCTGGATCCTTCGGGATCCTTCTTGACCGTCTGATCTATGAGTTCGGAGTTCATGCATTTGGGAGAATAGTGGCTCAGTAATGCCAAAAATCTCGAAGAATAAAGTAGAAAAGTAATGTGGACTATGGATCTAGAGATCCTTTAGGACCTCTCTCGACTGTTTGATCGAGGGAATGCGGGTATCACATCGAGGGTATGTGGGATCCACGTGTCGGGTGGAGATAAGGCCATGCATGGCACAATAGTGAGACCCTGAGGGAGGTTATGAACCTTCGATCTGGGGATTTACATGGAATAACTAGGACCGTCAAATTTAGGCCATGGTCAACCTGAAGCTGACCGAGTTTGGGAGAAAATAGGATCTTGTATCATGAAACTCCCAAAGAGCCGAAGAACTGAAGTAGATCTGAGTTGTCCAAGCCAAAGAGACAGGTGTCTTCATATCCTACACTCCGGAGAGAAGTCACTCCAGGAGGAATGAAGTATGAAGGCACAAGGATTTATGAAGGTTGGAGGCTTGAAGTCACTGAGGGTCATTGATATTGAGGGAGAGTAGGGACCGTTGATCCCTTCGTGCCAGTTCAAAACTTCGCCACTTCTGAGTTCAGAGGAATTGGTGTGTGATGAATCAAAACTCCCGAAGCCCGAAGTTCCAAAGTGCCAGAATAGGCGCATGTGGCCTTGGGATTTAGTTATAGATTGTGGTCATATGCGATGTTCGTCGAATAAAAAGGGGCTAGGCCCCTGATTTCCAAATTAGAGACCATGGGTGGACGTTTTGATTACTTAAAGAGAACGCAAATTTTATGCCCCGTCGTGGGTGTGTTACAGAAACACATGAAAAGAAAGTATCACTATATCAGATACATAGTGCAGAGGAAGACAATATGCGTGCAATATCTTCCTACCCATCAACGTATTGTAGATATCTTCACAAAACCGCTTGCCAAGACAAAGTTCGAGTATTTCCATGAGAGACTTGGCCTAGTGGAGAATGCCTCCCTAGTTGAGAGGGAGCGTTGATGATTACAGTTGCGTGAGACATCCTCCAAGACACAGACCAGAGAGAGAGCCTTTGAGATGTGTGTGTGTTTCCTATCTGAGACAGAGATGGAATGTAGAGATGGCCTCCTCCTTATAAAGAGTTGAGAATAACTCCACATGATTCTCCTGTGTAACACAGTGAGAAAGGAGATATGTTTAGGTGGGTGTGTCTATGGCTAAGGACAAGGTGAACGTGTGAATTCCCATGATCTGGGTGCATCGTTATGAGACAGAGATAAGGAAAATGCATTAGCCTCCTTTGATCAAAGATTTCAGATGATGAACTCCATATGAATCTTCTATGTAATGCATTGGGAAGAAGATCTATTGAGTTGGATGTGCATGTGGACAAGCACATGTGAACGTGATCCTAGTGGTTGAGCACTAGTGAGTGTGGTTCTCGCGTGAGATGTAGTGATATAGAGATATGGGCATCCCTATGGATGTGCCCCTAGTGGATGAGCACTAGTGGGTGTATACGATCCCTTGCTATATTTTTCAAGAGCCAAACCTACCTGTAACCCCAATTTTAATGTAAAGGGCACAGGTTGACCCCTCCTTAATGTAATTGATAATTAATCTCATTATTATTAATTATATTGTGAGTTAGGGAGGTCGACCCTATTGTTCCAATAGACACTTATGTTGACAGGTCAAGTCTAATATAAGTAAATGTAAATTCCCCATTGAGGAATCATATCTTTTGCGTGAGTTTGGAAATTTCAGCAAGTACATATTCTTGGGAAAAGTGTGCATCTCCCTTGGGCGTTAGTCTTCTAGGGTTTGAAAGAACCCTCTTGTGTGCTAGGTTTTCTTGGTGGTGAAGGT
>ML780574.1:0-31742 GCA_009831015.1 Picea engelmannii | reverse complement strand
TATATATATATATATATATATATATATATATATATATATATATATATAGTTGATATAGAATTATAATATGGATATTGAAATATTTTATGGGGGACATTGGCATATTTTTTTGTTATTAATATTTTTTTTAAATGCCAACGGAAGGAATTACACATCTCCCTCATATGGAGTAGAAAGAGCTTATGTGAACAATAAGAATTCTTTTACTTTCAATTAATATTTCTCCAACCCATGTATGTTGCAGGGGAAATAATCATTTGGATTGAAGTGTATAAAGAAACAGGAGAAAATGTCTCTTCATAATATATTCCCTCCACCTAAGATAATCCTCTAGCAACAAATCTCATTTTGTGCCTCTTGATGCTCCCGTCAATTGTGTGTTTGATCTTATAGATCCATTTAGAAGTCACTACAAACTTCCCCTCAGGTCTCGAAACAATATCCCACACATCATTCTTCATGTTGGATTGATACTCCTCCATCATAATATCTCTTCATACTATATGACTAGTTACCTCCTCATAACATGAACGCTCAAAATGATTGATGTGGCTCATAGCTGAAGCATAGCATTAGAGATCCACGATGTCATGAGGGAAGACTAAGACAGTCGCTCATGAAGATTCTTAGGGGCGTGAAATAAGAAAAGGTCCTTATTCCTTAGAGTCCCTTAGTCTCCCACAAGGTCGTTTGATGGATTTTTGACTCCAAGGGTTAGACATCTACCAAAATCATTCAAAATGCGAGTGGCACCCTTGGAGCACGTAGTGCATCTTGAAGGGCACGTCACATAAATGAAAGATGAATAAAGGTGAGTGGCACCCTTGGAGAATGTAGTGCATCTTGAAGGGAATGTCACGATTTTTAACACTATGATTCAATGAACCTAGGTACCTAGAAAACAATATCTCATTTTGACTTGGTCATCCTTAAAATAAATGTTGTATGAGTAAAGTTTAATAATTATAAAATTTTCCTTAAAACAGTTTTTCTAAGCCTAGTTGAAATTAGAGCATAGGTCTAATTGGGGTATAAAGACTAAAACTAATTAATAAATTAATAAGAGGGGGATGAAGAAAAATAAATTTAAAATTTAAAGGAGAAATAATTTATCAAAAATTTAATTGTTGGTTTGTGCAAAACTTGCTAATTTAAACTTAGACAAAAAGGGGGAAATTAAATGCAAAAGGAATGTGGAACATAGAAGGGAATCTAGTATAGAGAAATTTCCAAATTAGAACTCAACTAAGCTTTAAGAAAGACGTCATTCATTAAGGGAATGTGAGGTAATAAAGGGACATCAAGGAGAGCTTTCCAAATTCTGGTGCAACTAAGGGATCGGGTGACAAGTGTACGAAGAATAATTTTTCCTAATCATGTTTTAATAAAATGAATTTAATGTGAAAATGGAAGTTTCACTAAGAAGAACTATATAAAAGAAATGGAAAATAAGGGGTATGGATCATGACTAGTATATGTAAGGTTATGTTGTTGGGTTTTTCTTGACAGGTTTTTCTTCTGGGAGTTGGGATACCTAGCTTGAATAGAGAGTGGTAGCTCGACCTTGCGAGCTGAGATGGGAGATAGATTTTCTCTGGTTTGTGTTTGTGTGTGCCCCCTTTGCAGCTCGAGGGGATAAGGGGGAACAAGAGTACCCCTAACATTGGTTGGGAGGTACCGGTGAGGTCTGAATGATTAGAAAGATAAAGAAAGGAGGAAATGCCAGATGTTGAAGAACATCATCAAGTACATATCAGAGGATGGTTACGGTATTCTTATTAGATTTTTGAAATTTTAATCAATTAAATTGTATTTATAGTTTTTAGAAATTAGTTGTAAATGGTGTTGGATTTTCTGAAATCGAAATTTTGAGTTCCCTGATGGTTGAGTACTATAGAAAGAGAATTTTTGACCTTATTGTAAATTCAATTTTTAAACTAAAAGTATTGGAAATTATTATTCATTGTCATTAATTTTACCATCCATTGGATCTTTATGAGATGTTGCCAGTTGATTTTACCCAAAGTTGCGCTTTCTTCCTTGTCGTTGCCATTGTTTTGCATAACATAAATTTTAAATTTTATTTTTCAAACCAACTACTCAAAACAAATTTGAAGTCGTAGATTCTTGTGCAGTTGGTTGATGGAGGTCTCGAATCATCTATTTCTATCATGGTATTTTTTTAATTGAATCGAGTTGTTGATGTTCACTTCCTCCCCTGTAGAATTCGACCTTACTCTGCATTTAAGTACAATCAAATCTTGGCTTCCTTAATAACCTTAAATTGTAGTTTACTACTGATTTTCTTGCAAATCCATGAGGTACAAAGACCGCACTCACCTCTAGCTTGCAAGGAAATCTTAACACTATTTTCGTAAAGGTACTAGTTCAAGATAATTGGAAATTGAACGTTGCCTTCTTAATTTTGTAGTCTATTTCTATTCATGGAACTATGTCCTTTGTTTGCGATTTTATTGTTGTGATTTCTATAATCCCTCCACCATGAGATATCCTGGAGGTAAGGACACACTTGTTTTAGCTCCTTCAGTAGATTTTAATATTGATTTCCAAGTGCACCAATGAAGAGTGTGAAATCTTGGTACCAATGATATCCCTTGTAATGTTATTTATTTAAATTTATGATAACTGGAAATTAATTGAATGAAGTAAATCCAATCTAGAATGGGGGGGGGATTCGTCTGTGGAATCTCACTTGTCACCTTGTGGTTATTCTTACTTGTGACTATTTCCTCCTCTTATGTGTGGGATTGAGCGTTGAAGTCTGGTGCTGACTGGGTGATGATATAGGTACTTCCTGGTTATGAAGAAACCCATAAATGTGTTTGTTGTTTAACTCTTTTATTGTTCCTCATCTGTTTAGCCTTTGGTTTTGCTACCTGTGATTTTAATTTTGAAATTTATCATAAATTAGTTTCGTTTCAAGGGTCGGATCAAGGGCCAGATCAAGGGCCATATCAGGGGCCGGATCGAGGGCCGAATTAGGGGTCGATTCAAGGGTTGGATCAGGTATCGGATTAAGTTTCATATGAAAAATGAATTTACTTTGTATGCATTCATTCCAAGATTGAGAATTTCCATTTCGATGTTTTAAAATGAATCTTTTGTGTTTTCATTCAACTCTAAGTTGAAGTTTCCACTTCTGTGTATTAAAACAGATTTATTGTGTATGAAATTCATGTCGAGCTTGAAGTTTCCACTTCTGTGTATGAAAACTAATTCAATGTGTATGCAATCATTCTGCAACAAGTTCTTTTAGTTTTCTTTTTGCTAAACTTTTAATTTAATGAAAGCAATGTTGCACTTGAAATTATAATTTTAAATTATCAGAATTTAAGGTATGGATTGAGGGCCGGATTAAGGTCTGGATGGAGGACTGGATTAAGGACCAGATTGAAATCTAAATCGTTTTTCAACGGTTCAGGGGTTGGAATAAATTCCAGAACTTCTTCTTTGTTTCTTAACTGGAAGATGTAGTTCACATCTAAATATCTATAAATTTTTAAACATCAGATTGGTTTATCTTAACTCCTAAATGAATTTTGTTAAGACAACAATCACATTCTTTTATGGTTGAATTTATAATTTTCTTCCTTTAGTTCTGAAGGAAATATGTAAATATTCAATTAAATACTTTTATTTCTTCACTTAGAATTGGTCCCTTGAGTTCCTAAAAGGGATATGAGATTGTAGGATTGAATCCTTTTTTATCGTTATTTACAATTGATCCCTTGGATCCTTACAAATGGATATGTTAAGCAGCTGAATATTTATCATTCTACTTATGCTGATTTCACTATTAGTTCTCATATAATAAGATGTAATATGACTTATGAATTCTTGAGTATTGCTTAAGCATGGAAAATCTTCTTATAGTTCTTAATTGGATATGTAAAGTAACTTGAAGTCCTTATATGACGGGTGATGATTGATCTTCTTATGGATCCCTTGGATATGTAATTTAGCATTGATTCACTTGATTGTACTTACTCTTATGATTCTTAATTCTTATGTATCATTTCTTATCCGAATTTCACTTAATCATTGCTTGGAGGTTGGATTGGGTAGAGTAGAGCAGTCCTTGCACTATGATGAATAATGTTGATGTATGATGGATAGCGATATCGTTTACCCTTGCGCCATGGTTTTTGATGTTTAGGATTGAGGGATTGATGAATTAGATGATTGTAGATGTTGTTGATTTAGCTAGTTGTTTGTATTGATTGGGTTAGTGGGATGTAGACACCTCCTTGTTCCTCAAAACAATCACCATCCATGCAACCTTAAATGGTTAAAATAAATTGGAACCTGGGCTTGAGAATTGCTTATGTGTCTTGGAGGTCATAACCTTGCAAGGTAGGTTGGAAGGATAGAATCTTAATTCATTCATATTATTATATTTATGATATGAGTTGAGACATTTATGATTCACATTGTTTATGTGTCATCGTTTATTGTGTGAATGCAATGATTATGGGATATTATTTAATCATGTTAATGTGTTGATATGTGTATCATTGTTCATGGAAATAATGTGTCAGCTTAATGTCATGAATGATTGATAATGTGTTGAAATAGCTCCATTAATATATTGGATGTTGTGTCAATGATATAGTTAATAATTGTGTTATATATTTCCTAACATAAAAAAAACATTCTACCTATTGTATGTCACTTTGGTTGTCATAAAAGAGGGTTGTTACACCTTCTTCCTCCTGCGGAGTCTAACGAGCCCATGTAGGTCTCTTCCGACCTACTACAATATCTATGGGAACATATACTGGAGCTACATGATCAACATGATCAATTGGATCAATTGGATCAATCTTCATGTGAGATCCTATATATTTCTTAAAGGATACCTCATCCTCAAAGGTAACATCATTTATCACCTCAATCTATCTATAACCAAGGATATAGATTCGACATGCCTTCGAAGACTCATTGTACCCCACAAATGTACCATTTCTTCCAAAAGGGTCTATCTTGATCCTTTTTCTCCTTGGGTACATGAATGTATACTGGACACCCAAATATCCTAAAGCGTCCAACCGTGTGCTTTACTCTGGTGAAGGCCTTCTCGTCTATCATTTTCCTCAAATTATTATGAGGACTTATGTTCTGAACATACACTATAGTCATGGATGCCTTTTCCCACATAAACATAGGTAAATGATGATCATGCTAAGTCATATTCGAACATACTTGATATATCGAGGTTCCCTCATGAAACCAATATCTCAGGAAGCTGAAAAACATCAACACTCCCTCTGGAGCTAGAGGTGACTCCTCCTCTATCTCTTCTCCCTCTGACACTGAAGGTAGCTCTTCCTCCTTCTCTGGAGGTAAATAAATATCTGCTCCCTCTGGATGTATTATCACCTCCCTCTCTGGGAGTGCCTCTACATACACTAGAACTACTTCCATGCCTGCTTCCTCAACATCTCATGGCTCAACTCATGTACTGGGAATACTACACCTACTTCCTCTAAGTCTCATAATGTGTTTGTCTCCTATATTGTATATACCATAGTTGTGATAAATTCAGTCTTGAATCGATGTATCCATGATCATTGGAACTATCTTTGTTATCTGGCATGGTCCCATCCTGGGACGTACATTGCTCCTAGAGACTTCTTGTCTCTGAGCATCATGTCTAGAAATGTCTCTCCTTGATATCACGTTGAAAGGTCTTTCCCTCCATTTCTACCTCTTGCGAATGTCATTATGTATCCTTCTCAAAGATATTACCCGTGACCTTCCCAGAACAAGAAACAATAACAACAAAAATCATCTCCTAAAGGAGATCAATTTATCTTGTGCACAACTATATATAGTCACCCTCCAAATATATTTCTTCTACTATGACCAACAAACAACCATCATATACTTTATTTCATATGGATACCAACACACATCCATCATATACTTAATGTCATACGACTAACCATGTTGATTTTCTAGTGTTAAATTAGAAACACACAATTTTTCGCAAGTGGCAATTACTTCCAATGATATACGATATTACTTTAGTAAACACTAGAACATCACTAAGTAACTCAGAAAATTTCAACTTCTTAGTCTCTTCCTTAGATCACTTATCCCACGTGTGAGAGATAAAAAATATGTGTGTCTATTGTTGTGTATTTCAAGTGTTTTTTTATAGTAATATTAGATTGATCCAAAAAAGACAAGTCTCTTTGAAAATTAAATTTAAAATTAAATTAAATTTTCTTTCTTATAAATAGTTGGAGAATACCTCATGTAACTACCCAACGATTAATTTTTTTACAATCCATCCACATAGTATTTGAATTTGTTAAATTGTTCCTCCATAATTCATGCAATTATTTTCATAAATATAGGTAGAAGTAAATATGCAGTACATTCCTCATATTTAGGTAATTAGACATTTTTACTAGGAATTATTGTCCATCATAATTTATGGAATTCTTTATATAATTTAGGTAGGAGTAAAAAATAAATATGGTGTACATAGAGATTGTAACAACCCCATAAATTTAACACTCCCAACATTTTACTCTATTGTCATTTACAGGGCCCTCCTGTGAAGGAGTCAAGCCATGTCCCACTTTGATACCATGTTGTTTTTCTTCATAGGAGATGTGATCGATATATTATTACAATGATGAGTGGTCAATATATGGAACATATGGCGATCATCCATGAAAGGATGCATCCCTTAGATATTCAATAACTATTTATTATTATCTTTTACTTATTATATATAAAATTTAATAATCAATAATTATATCATTAATTATTAATCTAACATAATGTCTTTGTAATGTTGTCCAAACATCAACACTTTCTAGGTGGAAAAAATGGATGAACAACCTGCTAGGCCATTTCGCATGTTGGTCAAAACTTGGAAATTTGGGTCCAAAAAATTGTTTGAAATATTTTGGATCCATTCTGAGGCATCAAAAAATACCTTTTTTTTGTCGAAACCTTACTATGGAGGAATATTCTATATTATACAGATGGATACATTTCCAACAATGCAAGAATCACCTCAATCAATGTTTGTATACAAAATTTATGCCTCTCGCAAGTTGACCTACTGTATTAATCACCATGGTGTATGTAGATGTCACATCGACCTCCATTACTTAAACATGTGGGTTATCCATGTAGTGTATTTTATAATAATATTCTACAAGGTCCAAAATATTATCACAGTTGAAGGTTGAGGAAGTCAAAAAGCTACCCCTAGATGGATTTTTGGCTATGTTAAATAATGGGATGATATGAGGAGAGACTATGCTATTTTATTTCATTCCATAGTAGAAAAGAATGATTAGGAGTGGGAAATTATAGAGAATAACATAGGGGGTTAATTTTCTGTAGCCTCCTAATAGGACACATGTAACTCCATAGAGAGTGTCTTCTCCTTTGTATTTTCACTATTTCCATACCAAAGAAAAGAGAGTAGAGAAACCTCACCTTCTAGTTGGGTTTTCTCCCATAATGGTTTCTCGGAGAAAATATTTGTGTTTTTTTTGGATGGTGTGTGATTGTATTTTAATTTTCTCTATTTTCTGCATTTTATATATTTCATGCATAAGAAAAAATTCACCAACTAAATATTCTCAAATCTAAAGGAATTTAACCTTTATAGTTTATATTTAAGTTTCAATTATCAGATTTGTTGTGTTGGACTATTGCATTGGAATATCCATGAATATCCATAAAAATTTACAGGAGCATTTTGTAACCCTAACTTCCAAGGGTTTGAAACCAATATTTCACTTTTTACATTTTCACATGCACCCATTTTTCAATATACTTATAAACCTATATATTAAATCAATCATACAAATTTTATGTGTATTTTAATGTTGTAAATGATTTTCAATCAATGACAATAATTCCAACACCTTTTAGGCCTTATGCATTGTGAACAACGCACATTAGGTATTTTTTCACAAAGGGGATGGGTTAAGGGACCTTGACTATGCCCAAGAGAGGAAAATAGGGACTCTACCCCTAAAAGGAAGGTCTTAGTGCTAAATGGTCCCTTTTGAAACATGTCTTTTTTTTGTAAGAAAGAGTTTTTCTATTAAAATAACAATAGAATATACATAATTGCAGTGATATCTATCATTCAACCCAAATGATCATCAATATCCAAATATTTTGTTGTCCTTCTTAGAGGGAAACCAGGCCAGTTATAAATAATGGCATACCAAACTAAGTCTACAAAAGCATAGTACTATTTAGAAACTAACAAAATTATACTAAATATTCAAAGAGAAGTATAGAAAGCATAATAAACCATAAAATAACAAAAACCCATTCTAATAAAAGCAAATATAGTATCAATCATCCATCGTATGAACCTAGGGAGAAACATTAGATAAGATCATGTCCACCATAGTAGCTAAAGAAGATGGTTGATATCCTAAAGGAAGCTCACTATCCTAAGTCAAATATGAAGCACCTCCATTGTGTTTTACCGTCCAATATATCATTGTCAACAACAACTTGTTCTACCTTTCAATGGCCTCAAATCTTTGGCAGAATTTCCTATAATCTAGCTCCTTAGGAAGCATCCCTTGATCCACAGTAGTTTTAGCATGTCAATACATCTCAATAGTGTGTTGCAATTTAGTATCATTGTTACTAGAATATCCTATAAGCTTCATATCATATTCTAAATAATGCATGGCCTCCTTAGCAACAAAGGGGGCTAAATCCTTGTAATGGGTCCCAACCATTACAAGGATTCTCTAGCTTTACAACCAACCATACAAGACCAAACATAGAGATATGAATCCTTCCAAACATTTTCAGAGAAGGGAAGAACATTAGCCCAAAACAGATCCTTAACCATGTTAAACATTTTCTCTCCACGATCTTCGATAATGAAATCTAGTACAAGGCCAAATGTGTCACTAGTAATCATTAAGGGAAGCATATCCATTATTAATAGGATTTTCCTTTAACACAAACACATCCTCCACCTCCAATGTCATTTATGTATCTTTCTCATTCTAAGACGGAATAGATCATGAAGAAGGGCCAAATAGGTTCGAATGGTAGAGGAAATGACATGGATCCTCCATGTCACTCTCAAAAATTTTGCCACCACCATTTACCTCATGATCATGGCTCTCCACACGAGTCAACACCCAATGTTGTTGTCCTTTTGAAAAATGTTAAAGCAAAGGATTTTGCATCTTTTTATTTTATGTGAATATAACTCATTAGCAATATTAATGTGCACACATTTCTATGAATTCAAACAAAATAAGTGGGTTTCTTTTTTTCCTACATGATTGATGAGTTGTTGCTTTAGTTTTTTCCTTATTACTAAATTGACATCTTCATGGGAAGATAAGCATTGTATTTTAAAAGGAAAGTAACACACCATCGTTAAAAAAACATATTTTATTTTTAATAGGTTATACAAATTTTCCATGAATAAACTAAATGCCTTCATTCTCTCAATTCACGGCTGGGTAGAAACATTGTTAAAAAAACATATTTTATTTTTAATAGGTTATACAAATTTTCCATGAATAAACTAAATGCCTTCATTCTCTCAATTCACGGCTGGGTAGAAAATGGTAAAAAATTCCACTAATATTCCTACTACATTAAAAAAAAATTAGTTCAATCAAAAAAATAGTTCAATCTCTGCACTGATTATTTGAAATGGCAGTACAAATATCACTCTATTTTGATATAATTTACATAACTTTTAAATACAAATGGAATTTATCATGTTTGACCTTGAAAACACAAAAAGGTTTGAATTTGAAAACCCATAAAGTCTTTTGCAAAAGTAACACCACTTAATCAAACGAAACGAACTACAGATCCGAACTTTTTAAAATTAACATCAAAACTTTTTAAAATGGGTGAAAAAGTGAACTGGTGTTTAACCTAGAACTGATAATCTTTGTTGGTTGCGTAAACTAGAACTGATAATCTCTGAGAGAGTCAACAGTGATGACCTCAAAGTCTATTACCGATAAGTTGTTATCCATGTTTACATGAAAATCATAGTCACGGGGCAGTTTAACGACTTGAATGGGTTTGCGATTGGGATCGCTGTCGAGGCTAGCATTTTCGGTGCCAATCGGCAGCCTGTCAACTGAAAGTCGCATGGAACCCGCAAATAGTGTAATCCTCGCGTTCCGCAGCACCACCGTCGTTCCAGGCTTCATTAGATGCACTGAAATGACATGACATATATAATGTAATCAGTGCTTACTTGAGTTCTTACTGGATTTGAAAATGAGAATAAAATTAAAATATTGTGGGTGAACAATAATAAAATATTATTTACCTTGAGAACCTATGGCAGTAAATAGAATGACAGCACTGTCATCGCCCACAAGGCATTCAGCTACAGGAAAAGTGGCAGTTGAAATGGGAGTGGAATTGAGGACTTTAACAGTTAGAGTATGGCCCATGGTTCCTGGTCGAAGCTCATTAACTTTGCAGCTATAAATGGGTTCCTCAATCACAACCTCCTCGTCCACCACAAACTCTCCTGTTGTTTCTTCTGACGGATTATCAACAATATCGTCCAGCTCCAACTCTCCTGCTGCTTCTTCTGATGGATTATCGCCCCGAGAGGAAGAAGAACCGATGCCTCCATTGACCCTGCACGGCTGTTTCGTCATGTTGCAACTGCCACTATCACTGCGCCTTCCTCTGCCCCTACATATTCCAATCCTCCTGCCCCTTCCAATTCCTCTTGTTCTGCCACGTTGATTGATAGAATCACCGACGATAGTTTGTCTGTAATTATTCCGATTCACTGTTTCTTCTGCAACAGGACAATTATTCTAGTGCGCTTCCTCTTCCTTCGTATTAGGTCACGGTGATAGGCGGGCCCCATTCCGCACCCATATACCTTGGTTCCCGGAGTTGCACGTCGTTACAATCCAACAGTCCTGGTTTGATGGGCACCGACGAGGATCGACGATCCACGCCACATTTCTCTCCCCCTTCTCCATCGAATGTTAACACAACAAGGAGGGTCCAAAAAATAACCACGGTTACAACGACGGATACGTGTTGCACATCCATGCATTTCAACCCCCTTTCCTTAGGTTATCCTAACCCCACTCAACCCCCTTTCGAAATCAATGCAGGGTTGATGCGCGTACTACGCTTAAGGTTTCACCCAGTAGGATAACATTGACCCCGTGGAACCGGTTTTCATGCCACCTCACACTTGCCACTACCATTGTGTACCTACCACCATGGAAGTACATGTCATCTATCTTCCACGTCAGTTAACACGTGGTCCCTATGTCATGGTGATGGTAGTGTATGGAAAAAAAAATCCAATTTCTCCCATTTTCCAAAATTTCCAAAAATACCCAATTTATATAGTTATCTTCAATGCTGGCCATTGAGGTTATGTGATAGATTCGTATAATAAAATTTGGCCTTATGAATACCCATTCATCATCTGCATATGCAATTCGATATCCTTCTCATCAAATTCTTCGTAATTATCAACAAACTTTGAGGCTTTTGCCCAATTTCGCCTAATTTTGAAATTCCTTTTGGGCCACCATTGAAGCTTTGATAATAATCTTTGTATGGCCAATTTTTTCTTTGTAACAATCCTTTTGACCTAAACACCTATAATTCAAATCCCGCATGTCGAATTCTTAATGAAATTAACTGTAAATTTGGGGATTTTCCCAATTTCGCCCCAAATTCACCATTGCGCTATGTAAACATGAAATTCGTCCCATTTGCAGGCCCGAATTTTCCCAATTTGAGAGTTAAATTAGGGATTTTAATTACCATGATTTATTCTTGCAATTACTCGTGAAATGTTCCTAGAATTATTCCCCATCCCACTGCAATAATTTTATCAAACGAATTGCGGACATCCTCATTCTAACATTCTATCAAATAATTCACATGCTTACTTTGCAAGTCTCATCTCTGCACTTTGTTAATTGGCCCATCTAGGATTACTTTTGGAAACTGGGCTCTATTGCCACTTTGTAACATCCCTAGACCCCTGTTGCAAAATGCCACATCAAAAAAATCAAATCCTGATACCATTAAATTGACTCATGTTCTATGCATATGAACAACGTTATGTAGAATAATAACAACACACAATAATTCACACATGCATATACAATTTCAATAATAGAAATATATACATTATGCACAATAAACAACATGGAATTATAATTACAACATAATGAAATTAACATAATTATAGATGTTATACAACAAAATAATACTCATTAAATAGATGCATATTTGTTGTGGTAAAAACACCAACTGCGTGCAGACCTTCCATTTTCCTCCCAACCATAAACCAAACTGCTCATAACGTTTTGCAATGGGTCACCCTCGAGCTGGATTTAAGACTCCACCAGGGAAAAGGAAATTCTAAGCGAGGCTAAGGTCTCTCAGACAACAACAATTCTCATACTAATGTGCCAACTCTAGAAACCATCCTATAGTCCCTCATCCCCCGCATGCCTATCCCACCCCAAGAAGTGTGCCCCTTCTCTATTCAATAGTCCTTCGGTTTCCCCACATCCCTTTCGGGGCTTCAACAACAGGCTGAACAGGGAGTCTCGGAGCCTTGTAGTTGCAGCTTGGAACCTTGGGAATTGATTCCCAACAATTCTCTCACTCGGAGCGAATTCTCACAGGTCTGAGAACCCGCTTCTTCGACCACGAGCCAAAAAACCACTTCTTTGACCATGGGTATGACAATCTGCCTCTTCAACATATGAGCCTGGAAATTGTCCTCTTCAACAGACAGGCCTAAAAACCCACTTCTTCAGTCCAATTCTACCCAGAAAATGCTCCCCGACTTGCTCCATTGAAGTATGAGTGCCTAGTACCCCTTTCAGGTAAAAAGGATGGAATCTTGGAATAATCAAGAAAGAATGATGAATGAATGATGGGAATTACACTAAATGTCTGTCTTAGATATGCATGTTTCTTTTATGACACATGTCACTCAAGGAATTCGCTTGTCCCGACTTAAGAAACTTAAGATATATTCATATCTGTAACTTTATCTTTAAGGAATATTAATATAATATTTCGTTGGGCTTAAGCCCCCTTAGTTTATCCCTCTTCCTAAACTATTATCTCCCTTTCCATTTATATTTAAGTTTATCCCCCTATCTCTTTTTTTGGTCGATATACAACAATGATGTACTTTATTAATAATATGATTGTTTATATATTACAATAATAGGCTCATTGGCCTTTAACATCTAGGATCTCCAGCCTAATAATCACATAAGCATGTTGGCCTATACTAACCTGGCTCACCAACCTATAAATATATTTACATTTACAACTAGGGATCGACCAGGGGTATTACAAATCTAGGTTGTATTAAACTTGGATAAAACCATTGAGGTCAAAGTTTCATTGCCAAAGTTCACATCAATTAAGTGTAACTATAAGAAAATTCTTACTATATTTTTTTAAAAATTTACACTAGACAAAATTTAAGTTTGTTCACTTATTAAGCTACCTTATTTTTGTGTGAGATTGTGTTTGAGGTGAGAAAAGGAATTTGACGAATATCAATCATGTAGTTTAGATTGATGAACTTAATTTTGTTAAATTTAATTGCTTAAGAAGAAACACTTATACATGGCAATATTCTTTAAAAGTGTGTAATAAATTTCAACCTATTTCACCCTATGAGATACCAATCACGTTCCTCTCTACACTTTCCCTCACCAACATAAAGAACACTGTGATTTTTCGTTTTTATACACCATAGTGAAGATTCATAACCAAATCCAAGGTTCTCTTGAGAAAGTACAAGTTAAATCTAAACCTGATTGAGATAAACATTGAGTTTTAGTGAAATTCAATGTTTTGGATAATTCTTGAATTCATTTGTGCATGTAATGTATCAAGGGTTAACAACATCATAAGATCCAAGCTCTCCAATATGATCCCAATATGTTCCATATACAATTATTGAGCATGCTATATAGAATTAACTTAAATTGGACCTTCGAACATATTTACACATTTATCTGGTAAATGATGTGAACAACTTAAGGTTGTATGGACTGTACAATTTGGAAGGGTATTTTATCTTAGCTTATGCCACTTATGAAGTTTCTTATTTTAGGTCTTCAAGGTCTCCATTGTTTCAAGATATCATGCTATGCATGACCACACATTCATAGCATCATGCATCACAAAACTCTCTTATTTGGTGGGATAACATAACCACCTTCGAACTCACGCAAAGTGGTTCATTCTAAAATATTTTCTTAGACAAGTTCCCTCCTTTATGAGAGAAATAAAGGATGATTTTGACTAAACCTGAGAGGATATTATATGCATGAGTACCAACACGGGAGGAAAAATAGATGATTCAACAAATAGTGGAGTTGCTTTTTTTTATGGAGTGATTTTACATTTATTAGATTCAGTGGTATATCCATTCATAGGTAGCTTACTGACCAACATTAACTAAACTACATATGTATAAGCAGGTGAATAAGTTTCTTGTGGAATTGTATTTTTTCCACCGATTGATTTAAATAAAAAAATAGACGTGTTCAATGAGTTATTTTCCAAACTATAATTTAATGTATTCAATTATTTTGTTCATGACATATTATTAACTAAACTACATATGTATAAGCAAGTGAATAAGTTTCTTGTGGAATTGTATTTTTTCCACCGATTGATTTAAATAAAAAAAATAGACGTGTTCAATGAGTTATTTTCCAAACTATAATTTAATGTATTCAATTATTTTGTTCATGACATATTATTGATATTAGCATGGTATTCCCTAGTGGGATACTACTCTTTTATTTCTCTATTTATGTTTTATTTCTCTATGTATGTTTTGATATGTATGTTTTTGGTAATTTGAATTAAAAAAGGTTAATAGTGAGACCATTTTTAGTTTTACATAATTAAAAATATTGATTTCGGTTGAGTATAGCTAAATCATATAAGAGGAAAATTTTCTATGAATATTTTGAAAGAAAGATTTATTGTAGGCATACTTAGTACACTCAAAGTTATTGTTTTTCATCCTCCATTTTCTTTATATATGTTATCATTCTCACTAATAAAATGCATGTGATTATATCTTTTAATATTGTTATTTATTTATTAATAGAATATCTCTTTTTTCTATTGAAAAAAACATCCATTCTATTAACACATTGAAATGAAAATTAATTTTTTGATATCCAAAGTGCAGTTATAAATTTAGTGTCACATGTTATTTTTCTCAATTAAGATTAGTCAATAATATACATTTTTCTGTTATTGTTTTTTTCGCATGCAAACCTCTCTATAAAGTTTCCATTCTGACTATTTATAATTCTAATATTTTATTACTAGAATGTATATGGAATACCAATTTCTTATTGAAATTAAATTTATCACATTCGTGTTGGGGTGGAAGGTGTGAGAGGGGTGTTTTATATCCCAGAAGAACATCTGGAGTTCACCTTCACATGGAGTATTTGATATTCTTCAAAAAATTAAGTTGAATCCTATGACTTATTATAGGGGTTGATTTTGGCAATGGCACAAGGTATGTTTTTCCTCATAGTAGTTGGGGATTCTAAATTAATCATCAAGCATGAAAGAAAGAAACTATTTATTGATGAATATACATATTCAAGCCATCATTTAGCAAATTTAAATGAAAATCTATTCCTTCCATGCAATTGAATTCTTTCATGTCTTAAGATCAAACACTCAGGAGGCTAACAGGCAAGCCAATAATGCCATTAGACATCAAGTAGGGTTTCTCTCTGTAAATGGAACAAAATCCACAAAATTTATGCCATGAGAAGCCAAATATGCTCAAAAGGTATCAGAAGGGGAGGTCTTTGGCTCCTACCCCCCATGCAAGGCTTAGGAACACAAGAATTTTGTTTGGTTAAAAAATAATTTGGAAAAATAGGGGATCACGTCCCTTTTAGAGATCTCCCCTTCCACTCACTCTCATCCAGTCAAATATTTACAAGGAGAGTCATAATACTACCATATCATTCCTATGGGAACGTGTACGTTATGCATTCCCATGAGCCTCTCATAACCTCTTCCATTAGGATCGATATTATCCCCGACCCCATTGACTCTCTCATTTATAATGTGGGAAGATCATGATTCTACTATGTTCAACCATAGTTCCTTGCAATGATTTCAAAAGGTGCAGAAAGGATGTTAATGCCTCTTTCTACATGTGGGAAATTGATTTATGAGGGTGGCGAAAGATTGAACGAGACTTTGTTCACATGTGAAGAGTTATTTACCTCATCCATTGCTCATTTTTAGCTTGGCTTCTATGCTTGGGTAATGGATTTAAGCTTTGCACTCTTACTCTATTTTCCATTTCTCTGGTTCAGTTCAAGAGTCTTCCAATGGTGGTCAATGTTATAGGGCATTGGATTAGAAGAGTGGAAGAACTGGAAGCAGATATGGAATACTCGAGAAACAAAATTATCTCCCTGTGGATTTTATTCAATGGGATCTCAACTCATTTTCTCACAGTTTTGGAAGAATCTATTTCTCATACACAAACCATTCAATAGTTGGAAGATGAATGGTCAACTCTCAAGAAACAATTGGATGAATTTCATGAAAATACTTAATAAAATATGATCCCTCCAACATAAAATGACACTCCAGGGAATTTTGATGAAGGCTCATCTTAGGTAATAGTGGTAATAATTCCTGCACAGTTATATTTTGATGCAGCCCCCCTCCCTCAACAGGGTCTGTCGACCTCTCGGTCATTGGATCGTCACTAAACTGAGCTGGATTAGCTCTTTCGGGTCCCTGCTGGAACCTCTACTAAACAAATCCATAGTTCCTTTGTGAAGTGCACCCACGTGAACAGGCACTGGGCGCGAGTTCCCTCCATGCGACCACCAACTATGATCGTACGCCTCTCAAAAGGCCTTTTGTGATTTCGTGTATCGGGTGTTTTGTACGCGAGTCACCTCGACTCTCTCGACCTCTGAAATTTCGAAAGGGGCTTAGCACTTGCTAGTTCCTCCCTTATCCTTTTCCACGTGACCACTACCTGTGACCACAAGCCAAATCAAAAGGTGCGTCATGAAATCTCGTATCGGACCATTGCATGTGAGTCAACCCTGACTCCTTCCGACTCCTGAAACTCTGAAAAGAGCTTAACGGGTGTTAGCTCCTTTCCTTATATCCGCTTGTGTGACCATTCACCACGATCTGGGGCTCATCCTTTGAGAACGTCGGTATTTCATGGATCGAGGGTTTACAATACAACTTATCTCCCTTCGGCCGATACCTGAAAGACCGATATTCTTTTTCCACGGATCAATGACTTCAATTGTCCTACTATCTGACGGACCAGATCGTGTCAGCGGTTCTCCCTCCAAGAGTTTCCACCGTTTGTTTAACTTCTCCCAATGCTTGAATCTTCGATGTGTGTGGATCTACGCCACCTTCCACCCCAGTTCCAATGGCTGGAATGATTTCGCGAGTTCATGTTTCGTGAATTCTCACAAATCTTCCCTTTGACTTTTCCCCTCTACGAAACAGTGAAATGTTGATCTTCTACCGCGTTTCCTCTGAATCCAATGAACCAAATATTATTACGGGACTTCGGGTATCCATGCTTTAGTGTTTTCAGCTCTCAAACTGAATTTTCACTTTAGCTTTTCCTCCAAATCTTCCAAGCTACTGACATGTACCCTCATGGCTTCAACAGTCCAGATATGATTCATCTCTTTATCTCTCCATGCTTTGGGAGTTTCAAGTATCAAACCTGACTCCTTGTGCTCTCGTGATATCTGACGGCTCACACTTGATCAATCGAATGACTGAGATCCCACCCCGGTGTTTCGACATTCCGGGCTTCGAAAATATCAAGTTTCAAGACAGTCTCCCTTTTGAGCTTCCAACAACCAATGTGTGTGATTCCTCTTGGAAATCCGATGCTTAGTCTTCTTCTCTAGTGAATCTGATGACTCAAATCTATCTCACTGATCGGATGGTCGAGATTTTATTCTGGGTCTCGCACTCTAGAAATCTCAAGTTTTAACCCTAATAGCTTCTCTCCTCGGCACGCGAAGTACGAAGGTTCGAGCACTTCCTTCTGATTTGAATACTGTTAATATTCTTCCCTATGATCCAACGATCATGGTTGTTCTTCCTCCTAAGATTTTGATATCTCTCTACCTTGGAAGATTTATCCACTTTCAAAGCTTCCCAACCTTTGTTCTCTGATGAATCTACCTTTGGGATCTCATCAACACTCGAGAAAAGTGTTATCTCTTCTGAGATTCTTTCCTTAAAAGGATTTCGATCTCCCATGCACACTTTGCATTCTCGAGATTTTGAATAAATCAGTTCGAAGGACTTTCTTGAAAATAAAATTCTTCTCGCCCACTTGGCATTCTTCTGCACTGGTTCTTCGAAGCTTGTTGTCTTCTTGACACTGTGCACACCTTGCACCTGGTCTGAGTTTCTATGTTTCTCTCTGAAATTCTCTCTGAGTCAATCCGAGACTCAGTCGACACACTCCTTACATTTGAGATGCACACCTTGCACACAAGTGTCAAAAGAGAAACGATTAAAACTCAATTAGCTCCGTTATGAACTCATACAATCAATCTCTCTCTAACAATTATACATGAACGAAGTAATAAATCATACAAACAGAATAACATTCATTCAATCACACATGAAATGAACACAATCCAAGGATTTGGGACAATTTCTATCTATTCTATTCATTCATGAAAAACAAAATACATAGTGTTCTCTGCTACTCTACTCTGCTCTACTACTCTCTCTATTATGTCTTTTGTTCTATATGTTACAATACAATACTGAAAAACTATCTAAGGACTGCTCCACAAGCTCTCTCGTCTTGTTCTAAAATCTATCATTTCAAATTCAAAGCTATTACCTACTCGGTCCTATTACAATAACTACTAGTTATTTCCAGATAGAGTCGACACTCCATACCTGCAATTTCTTACAGTCGTTCAAGACTTTACAAACAAGTTACATTTTAAAATGTTGTTTACAAAAATATCTCAACAACCGATTAAATTCAGATTTAAGTGCTTGATTTGAAACTCTGTCATTGCTTAGATGTCATCCGTTTTCCTCCATGTGTGGGTTGTTGAGTTTGAAGGCGATTCTCTTGCATCATACCCCTCTGGTTAAAAAATTTCATGGACTCCTGTTCATGAGCTCCTGCACTGTCTTTCCATGCTTCAAAATATCAGGTTTTGTGACCCAACTTGCATATTCCATTGGATGATCTTTCCACTTCACTAAGTACTCAGGGTATGTCTTTCTCCTGGTTTTCTTTCCATCCCTCTGTTCAATAATTTTCTCCATCTAAGGTTTTTCTGCTGTGGGAAATTTCTCTTCCCACTAAATTTATTTCTGATCATCTGATTCTCCTCCTTCATCTCTCCTATAAGGATACAGGTATGCAACATTGAATATCAGAGATATCCCAATATTGTCTGGTAACTCAATCTTGTAAGCATTGGCTACAAATTTTCTGAGAATCATGCATGGTCCTATCTTCTTCATCTTCAATTTGTTATACATTCCCCTTGGAAACATCTCTTTTCTCAAACGAGATAAAACGTCATCTCCAACTTTGAATTGAACTTCTCTCCTCTTTTGATCAACTTTGTTCTTGTATTTTTTACTGTTGTTTTGTAGCTTCTCTCTGAGTCTATCACGGAGTTTCTACATTTTTTTTGCAAAATCCTCTGCTCCATCACTTCTGAACTCATATTGATTCAAATCTCTCAACTTTGTAATTCCTCTTGGTTGTATATCATACACAATTTCAAATGGACTTTTCCCTATGCTCCTGTTCACTGAATTGTTGAATGCAAATTATGCTTGTGCCAGAATATGATCTCATTGTTGACCTTGCTTAGTGACTAAACTTCTCAATAACTTTCTGAGACTTCCGTTTACTAGTTCAGTCTATCCATCTATCTGAGGGTGATATGTTGAACCAAAGGACAAGTTCATTCCCAGGCTCTTCCATAGAGTCCTCCAAAAGTGTCCTACAATTTTGGTGTCTCTTTTTGAAACTATGCTCCTCAACAATCCATGTAGTCTCACTACTTCTCTAAAAAATAAATTGGCGATGTGTGTGGCATCGCTTGTCTTCTAGCATGGTATGAAATGTGTCATTTTTGAAAATCTGTCCACCACAACAAATATGGAATCACTCCCTTTTTGAGTTTTAGGCAATCCAAAAACAAAATCCATACTAATTGCATCCCACGACCTTTCTGAAATTGGTAATGGCTGATACAAACCAGTGTTCTATTGTCTTCCTTTTGCATACTGACAAATTCTTCAATTGTTCACAAACTTCTCCACTTCGTCTCTCATGCTCAGCCAATAATACGAATTGTTCAGCTATGAAAATGTCTTATCATGACCAAAGTGTCCATCTAAACCTCCACTGTGTTTCTCTTTCAGCAGATTGTCTCTCATTGAGCACTTCAGAATGCATAATTGGATTCCCTTGAACAGTAATCCATCTTGGATCAAATATTCAGTCCATGGGATTCTATCTCCCAACAAAGGATTCTTGCATTCCTCATAAGCTTCTTTGAAATTCGCATCTTCTTTATACATCTCCTTGAGGTGTTCGAACCCCAAAGTCTCCACTTGGAATTCTTGTACAATCAAAATTCTTCTTCTCAAAGCATCTGCGACTTTGTTAGCAATTACAACAATTTGTTTAATAACAAAAGTAAAATTTTGCATAAATTCTACCCATTTTACATGTTTTTTATTCAACTTTTCTTTCCTAGTAATAAATTGTAAATATTGATTATCACTGTACAAGACAAATTCTTTAGGAATTAGATAGTGTCTCCATTTTTTCAAATCTTGAATCACCGCATAAAATTCCTTGTCATATGTGGAATAATTTTTCTTGGAATAATTCAGTTTCTCTCTGAAATAAGCAACTGACCTATTGTCCTCACTCGAGACTTTTCCAATAGCTAATCCACTTGTGTCACATCTGACCTGAAATGTTTTTCCAAAATCTGGCAAGACTAGAATTGGTTGTTGTGTGATCTTCTCTTTCAACACTTTGAAACGTTTTTCATATTCCTCTATCCAAATGAAGGACTTGTGTTTCTTATTCACAGTGTCCAACATGGGTGCACATATGCCACTGAAATTTCTAATAAATTTTCTATAAAAACTCGCTAACCCATGAAAACTTCTTACCTAAAATATGTTTCTCGGTGACTACCATTCTCTGATCGCTCTCACTTTATCTGGGTCCATTTTCAATTCATTTGAATAGATTACGAAGCCCAAATATATGAGCTCCTTCTTCATAAAAGAACTCTTCCTAAGATTTATCAACAATTTCTCTTGTTGCAACCTTTCCATCAATAATGTCAAATGTCATAAGTGTTCCTCCTTTGTGTTGCTGAAGATTAGTATGTCATCCAGATATACTATGACAACTTTACCTATGAAGTCTTTCAACATTTCATTCATCAACCTAATAAATGTGCTTGGTGCATTTGTCAACCCAAACGACATGACCAACCATTCAAATAATGCTTTGTTTGTCTTGAATGTTATTTTCCATTCATCTCCCTCTCTCATATGTATTTGATGATATCTGCTCTTCAAGTCTATCTTGGAAAAATAGCTTGCTCTACTCAAGCAATCCATCAAATTATCCATCCTCGGTAAAGGAAATTTGTATCTAATGGTTATCTTGTTGATGTCTCAGTAATCCGTACACATCCTCCATCTTCCATCTTTCTTTGGACTTAATAGAGTTGGTATTGCACATGGGCTTAGGATTTTCCTGACTAACCCTTTATCCAACAACTCCTGGACTTTATTCTTGACCTCCTCATTCTCACTAGGTGTCAACCTATAATATTCTTTGTTTAGTAAACTAGCTCCTGGAATAAGGTCAATATGATGGCTTATACTCCTAATGGGTGGCAATGAGTGTGGTAACTCATCTACGACTATATCATCAAAGTTTTCTAACAAATCCTGGATTTATATAGGCAAATCTTCCACAGAAGTATTTGTAAGGATAACTCTCAGCTTCCTCACTACAACAAACTGAATTTCTTTCTCCTTCTTGATTTCATTCAAGAACTCCTTCACACTCATGGGAAGTATGCTTGAACTAGATTTTTTCTTTTCCTCTTTGTTTTCTATGGGTAACACCATATGCGTTCTACCATTATTTTCTAGGGTACAGGTATTCTTTCTTCCATGATGAATAAATTTTCGATCATACTGCCATGACCTCCCCAATAAAATATGACAGACATCCATAGGAATTACATCACATAATATTTCATCCCTATAACCTCCTATTTTAAATTCAACTTGGCATTGTATACTTACCATGACTTGATGTCCTTTCTGCAACCATGATAACTTGTATGTATTTTTACGTGTAGTTGTATTCAATTCCAACTTTTCCACCATCTCTATGGATACTAGATTGTCAATGCTCCCACTATCTATGATCACCTTGCAAACTTGGTCTTTCAAATTGCAAGCAGTTTTGAACAGGCTTGTTCGTTGAACTAGCTCTTTTGGTTCCTTTTCTAGTTTAAGAAGAATTTTCCTCATCACGAGGTTCCTTCCTCCTGCTTCTTCTACTTCCACATGCTTCTATGCTTTGGAAATGTGTGCTTCTCCGACTTCTCTCTTTCTATCGGGACATTCCCAAGATTTATTTCCTTCTTTTCCACAAGTATAGAATTTAACCATGCCTCCACTGGCTCTTCCTCTTCCTCTACCTCTAGAAAAAGAACCTCTTCCTCCATGTTTTCCTTCTTTAGAACTTCCACACTTCTCATGGTGACTAAGTTGTTTGTCATCTTCAGGCTTCCACTTCTGGAACTTCTCTCTGTTGGTTCCCTTGCCTCTGCTTGAATTTCCTCCTCTGCTTCGTTGGCTTTGCTTCCTGGCCAATTTTTCTTCAGCTTTCAAGGCTTCTTGATAAGCATCATTGAATTACTGATAGACATCATGTTGATCTCCTCTTGTATTTCATATATCAGCCCATTGATATATCTGGTTGTGTAATGAACCTCAAAAATCACCATAAAAAAAATAAAAATTCAATATCTAATTCCATTTCATTTAAGCTCAAAATTTAAGAGAAGGTGGGATTTATTTCTGTCCATAAACTAATCATGAAAGGTTCAAAATACTTAAAGGTGTATGTCTTCATGGCAAGTAGCACTAAAAAAAAAGATATCACGCTAAAAACCTGTGTAACTAGTTCAAAACCTTCCTGTGCAACAAATTTTGTACTTGTCACGCCCTGCACACAGTGACTTATAATGACTATCTATTATCTTTATCTTGTCTCTATCTCGGATGAAGATTTTCCATCGATTCTACCAGTCCAGTCCTTATCGCATTAGAGTTGTTCATATAACCAATAACTCCTACCCTGTTCCTATAGTTTTTGTGAATAAACAATGATCAAACGGGTTTCAAACGATTTTCCAATGCCGAACACACAAAAAATAAGGGGCCACGCTGTTTGCCAAAAATGCAAAGAAGGAAAAAAAAAGGGCTGGAAGACCGTGGCCTCAGTACTTCAGGGTTTCGAGGTTCGGAATCCCGCGACTTCAAAAGCCAAAACATCAAAACGCAACAATTTTCGATTCGCGAAAAAGAAAGTGGGACCCGCACATCAGGGTTTCGGGGTTCAGAACTTTGTGAGTTAAAGTGCCCGAACATCAACATGTCCAAACCTCCGAAATGCGAAAAGGAAAGGTGGGACCCGCACTTCGGGTTTTTGGGGCTTGGAACTTCGTGACTCCAGTGTCCATACATCAACATGTACAAACCTCTGAAAAGATAAAAGGCAAGGTGGAACCCGTACTTCAGGGTTTCGAGATTTTGCGAGTACAAAAGCCAAACACTATCACACAACAACTCCTGAAATTATGAAAACTAACCAACACTTCAGGATTTTGGAGTTCAGGGTTTCGCGAGTACAGAAACCAACATCGTCACACAACAACTTCCAAAATTGCGAAAAGTGACCAACACTTCAGGATTTTGGAGTTCGGGGTTTCGCGAGTACAAAAAACAACATCATCACACAACAACTCCCGAAATTGTGAAAAGTGACCAGCACTTTGGGATTTCGGAGTTCGGGGTTTCGCGAGTACAAGCGCCTAAGTCTCAACATGTTCAATCTCCGAAATGCGAAAAAAAAAGGAAAGGGTCGGACTAGTGCTTTGGGGTTTCAGGGTTCATAACTTCGTGAGTTCAAGTGCCCCAACCTCACATGTAACAACCTCGAAACCGTGACAAGGAAAGGTTGGGTTAGAGATTACAAAATCTTTCTGTTGAAAATCTAAAGTAAGAAATCAATCGAAAACGCAAAGGAAGAGAGTATTCTACTTCTACTATAATTCTCACATTAATCTTCAAAATTACATGATCTTTGTCCTTTACTGGTGTTCTTTCTTTCATTCTATGAGACAGTGGGCATAGAAGGATTCAATATCCGACAGAATTTAGAAAGTCCAAACTTATGATTTTTAAACGTATAGACTCTATAAAAGGGTACACTAGGGTAACAATTTTCTGTCAGGTAAATTCGTCATAGACCTCAACTATGAAAAGGGGTAGGCCAATCTCAAAGAAAGCATAAAATCCTCTGACAGGCGTCGAACCTCATGATTGTTCAGCATCTGAAAAACAAAGGGGGGGTTTCCAGATTTCTTTGACGTTCTGAATTTGTCATTCTAAACACATCTAGTACTTTGTTTGCATGTTATTAGTGTATGCGAGAAATTCATATAAAAACAGTGAAAGACGTATATGTGGGTAACTATATGAGTTTCCCCGTGATCCTTAAGGTTTTTTCTATTCCATATTTCTCTTCAATTCTTAAAGTAAGAAACATGAAGTCTCTTTAAGGGGCAAGACCATTCGAAAGTTTAATTCTAGCGATGCATCTACCTATTTCCTTTCGACACAAATTTACTCAATTCCAGTTTCCTCATATTTAGATCTATTTAATACTCCAGTCACAAAAATAAACTTATATCTACATAGATTAGTGTTCTTCAAACACAAAGAGTATCCTAGGATTTTGTCTTCAGATTAAACCTAACCTGTAGATGGATCGGCTTTCTTAAAACTCAACTCATATAAAAATGATTTGCCTAGTACTTCCAGATTTCGAGAGGGACCACTCCAGAATTTTGGGATTGTGATCGAAACTTTAGTACCACAACAAACAAATTATATCC
Organism: Picea engelmannii; assembly: GCA_009831015.1. Lineage (NCBI taxonomy): Eukaryota > Viridiplantae > Streptophyta > Pinopsida > Pinales > Pinaceae > Picea > Picea engelmannii. Next base: position 6,429 of record ML780574.1, on the reverse strand, counting down.
ATGAAAGGATTTCATCTTCCGGAACAACATTGTATATACTTCAACAATCATATGTAAACATTCCAGTAAACGTATTATAACTATATATACATATAGGTTTCCATATAATCCTCACAGCGAACAAATATGATCATTCAAATTGTTTATGTTTAACGCAAATAGATAGATTCACCCAACATATACATGACATCAAACAAACATAGGCATTCATAATAGAGAGGGGTAGATCAACATATCTAAATCCAATCCGAGGGAAGACAAAGGGAACAACCACGTTCCTCCCAACTGTAGAATAGGGCAGCCAAATCACTTGCCCAGTTCACCCCGTAGCCTGACCATGAATCCATGAGGGAGAACTTAGAGACTCCTCACCAATATTCCAAACTTTTCAGTAGTTATCCCCTTGCCTCACACTTTCTCGACAGTGCTCATAGTAGCAAGAGGAATCGCAATCCTTTCCCAACATACTTGGCAGCATCCTGCCTCCTCGCATATGCTATTTATCAATTTTTGCCCAGGTCTTTTTCCCTCCTTTGGGGATTTTCACAGCTTTCTTAATCCTTGATTTTTAGGGGCTTCCAGTGGCCAAATATTTGATTTTCCACTTGTAATAATCATCCCAGAGGAAGTTCCGACATGTTCACCACTCATGGAGTCATTGTCAGTTGATTTTAACATGGTTGTTCCATTTGTCCTCCTGCATTTAATATATAAATATTATGTTTTTATACAAGTGGAATAGTCAACTAGTTAGTTGAGTCAAATCAGATCTCTACCGAAAATTCATAATAATTAATTACAATTATTAAATTCGAAAATTGGAATTGCCATAAATGACAAATATTTTCTAGATTCGAATTTGCCAAAAACGGAAATAAATTTCCAGCATATTTCAAAATAAAAATATTTTATTTTTGGGGAATGTCATATCCTTTCCCCCTTCAGTAAAACACTGTCCTCAGTGTTCTTTCCTTTCCTGGAATAGGATTGGATGATATTTCCATAAATCTCCCTCCAATTCCCAAGTGGCCTCCTCAGGACTAAAGTGCTTCCATTGCACCTTTACCTGAGCGATGAATCTGTTCGTAAGTGTTATTTCTCTCCAATCCAGAATGTGTAGGGGTTCCACCTAGAACTTGCCTTCGGTTTCCACCTGCACCAAGTTCCATTCTATCATATGAGTAGGTTCATGAATATACTTTTTCAACAAAGAAACATGAAATACATTATGAATTCTTAGATTAGCTGGGAGTTCAAGTTGATATGCTACGGGTTCAATTTGAGCTAGTATCTCGAAGGGCCCACAAAACCTGGGTTCCATCTTGGCACAGTTCCCCAACTTCAACGAGCTTTTTCAGGCTTTGACCTTCAAATAAACATGGTCTCCCACTTGAAATTCCAAGTGTCTTCTTTTCTGATCTGCATAGCTCTTTTGTCTGTCATGTGCTTCTTTCAAGTTCTATTGTACCTTCTTTACCTTGTTCTCCATTTCTTGGAGCATCTCTGGTCCAACCATGACTCTTTCAGATGGGTTATCCCAGCTAATTGGAGTTGTACACTTTCTACCGTACAATATTTCGAAAGGGCTCAACTTAGCTAAAGTTTGGTACCCATTGTTATATGCAAATTCTACCAAGTGTTGGTAGTCTTCCCACTTGTTCAGTTTTTTTCTTACATACATGCAGAGCATATCCTCTATGATTTGGTTTTTCCTTTCAGTCTGTCCATCCATTTGTGGATGATAACTCGTACTGAAATTCAAATTAGTATTTATCCCTGCAAACAATTCCTTCCAAAAAGTTGATGTGAATTTTATGTCTCTATCTAAAATCACCATTTTAGGAATACCATGCAGTCTAAAAATTTCTTTCATGAATATTTCAGCAATATTAATAGCTTTAAAAGTGGACTTTACAGGAATAAAGTGTGCAGACTTACTGAGTTTATCGATTACAACCATGATTGAATCATTATGTTTTTGAGTTTTAGGCAAACCTGTTATAAAGTCCAGTGATATGGTCTCCCATTTCCATTCTAGTACTAGTAATGTCTATAATAGGCCGACTGGGTGCTGGTGTTCGACCTTAACCTGCTGATAATCTTGGCACCTAGCCAAGTACTCTACTATTTCATCTTTCATGTTAGGCCAGTAAAATAGTTTTCTGAGTGTTGTTATTGTTTTCTGGTAGCCTGGATGGCTAGAATATGGTTTCTTATGCACTTCGTCTAAAATAGTTAATTTTAGCTCTGTTGAATTTGGTATGTAAAGTTTGTTTTTAAATATTAATAGTCCCTTCTTGTCGATACTTATATCTGTTTTATCTACATTTGTGATACTATTTTGAAATTCTTCCATCATCTTAGTGTAATTTATGTCGTTCACACCTGTCGTTCTTATTCTTTGTTCCAGATCACTTTCTTCCCTACTGATGTTTATCTCAAATAACCCATGGATTCTTCGACTTAATGCATCTGCTACTTTATTTTTCTTACCCTTGATATGTCTGACCTCGAAGTCGAATTCGCTCAAGAAGGCTAGCCACCTTGCTTATATTGCATTAAGTTCTGGTTGGTTAAACAGATATTTCACCCCGCTATTATCCGTCAATAGTAAGAATTTTCTGCCCATTATATAGTGTCACCACATTTTTAAGGCATGTATTACTGCCACCAATTCTAAGTCATGAGTGACATAATTTCACTCGTGTTCTTTTAATTTACGAGACTCATAACAAATCACGTGCCCTTCCTGAGTTAGTACACCACCTAGTCCCTCTTTACTTGCATCAACGCATACTGTCAAGTCTTTATCTGGGTTTGCTACCTTCAAAATGGGCGCTAATGTCAATAATTCTTTTAACTTGTTAAAACTGTCTTGACAATTTTGCGACCAATTAAACTTGGTCCCTTTCTTTTGTAATGACGTGATAGGGTAGGCTATCTTGGAGAACCCTTCTATAAATTTACGATAATATCCGGTGATTCCCATGAATGACCAAATATCTGCCACATCCTTAGGTACTGGCCATTCCATAATGGATTTTATCTTTTCCAGGTCTATGACAATACCTTCCGAGGAAATGACATGTCCTAAATATTGTATTTCTTTTTTATAAAAATCACATTTGTCAAATTTTGCGTATAGCTTGTGTTTCCTTAGTGTTTGAAGAACTATTCTTAGGTGTTCATCATGTTCCTCCTCCATTTTAGAATAGACCAGAATATCATCAATAAATACTACTACGAACTTGCCTAAGTACTGGCTAAAAATGTTGTTCATCAAGCACATAAATGTGGCTGGTGCATTAGTGAGTCCAAAAGGTATGACTACAAACTCATAGTGTCTGTATCTTGTACGAAAAGTTGTTTTGTTTATGTCTTGGTCCTTTATCATAACTTGATGATAACTGGATTGTAAATCCAATTTTGAGAAGATCTTGGCCCCACCAACTTGATCGAACAGATCATTTATCCTAGGTAAGGGATATTTGTTCTTAATGGTTACTTTGTTCAGTTGTCTATAATCAATACATAATCTTAGAGTACCATCCTTCTTTTTCACAAAGAGGATTGGTGCTCCCCATGGCGAGACACTTGGTTTGATATACTCTTTGTCCAACAATTCCTATAATTGTATTTTTAATTCTATTAGTTCCGGTAGACTCATTCAATAGGGTGCTTTTGAGATAGGTGTTGATCTGGGTAGTAAGTCTATGGAGAAATCTATTTCTCTCCTAGGAGGCAATTCTGGCATCTCATCAACAAACATGTCTCTGAATTCACATAAGACAACAAAGTCTTCTAACTTGGGCTTATCTTCTTTTTCTAATAGATTCGTCACTTGGATGGCGTAAACTTGACATCCATTTCTAATACATTTCTTGAATTGCATCGCTAAAACTTGTCTAACTGACACAGGTTTTGGTATGCCTTGGGCTGTTCTAACAGTGCCAAAATTATCTTTATAGCTAAGTATCTTTGTATAACAGTCTAGTACTGCTTTGTGTTGTTCCAACCAATCCATCCCAATAATCATATCATAAGATCCTAGTGGTAGGATGTTCATATTGGTCCTTATATTCTTACCATCTAAGCTGAACTCAAGATCAAAAATAAAGTTAACTACTTTTCTTTTAGCACCTGTTGCTAGTTGTTCAAGCCAAGATTTTCCGTGCTTTTGTTTCTTAAGTTTATTCAACTCTACTACCTCAAGAGTAATTTAACTTAATGTAGCTCCAGGGTCAATTGAAACATAAATTCTAGTGTCATGGATTTTACCTTCGATCTCTACCACTAAGGACTGGTGGTCAATTTGTCGACCATCTATGGCTACATTATCTGATGCAAACTTCTTCCCATGTCTCCCACTGTCGAGGCTTCCTGCAAATTGTGGACATCAGTGTTGTTTTTTGCAATTAAGCATGGACAGTTCCTCCTTAGATGAGTCTCTCCACACTCCCAACACTTTAATGGCTCAAGGGAGTTGTCCCCAAACTTCTTCATTCCCAGGTGTATCGGTTTATCGCTACCTTGCATATTCGGATGATTGGAGTGAAAATCCTTCCTTGGGAAACTTTTTGCTGCATTTCAATAAGGAGTTGGATGGTATTCCTTCTTCTGCTAGTGCATTCCATCTTGCTTCTTATCCTTCCAGGTCTTGGGAAACTCTACCCACTGTTTATACTGGTCATAGCACATTCGTGCCTTCTTGAATGCCTCACTCAAGGATTTGGGGCTGCCAAACTCGATTCTGTCCCGGTAATCCTATGGTAGACAACTTAAGAATCATTGGATCTTTACCTTGTCCTCCCGAATGTACAGTACGAACCTTAATAGTTCCAGAAACTTATTTATAAGGTCCTCCATTGTCATTTGTCCAGGTTGTAAATCGTAAAATTATTTCGTCTTCCTTTCATAATAGCTTTCAGATAGGTATTGTTTCTTGAAATACTTCTTAAATTCAGACCATTCTAACTGTTTCTCCTTTAGGCCCTTGGCCAATTTCAGGTCCTGCCACCAAATGCTGGCCTTCCCCTTCAGAATGTAGATGGTAATTCTGACCTTCATTTTGTTGGAATAGTTGTAGATTTGTAAGTATTTTTTGATGTCCAACAACCATGCCTCGACTTCTTCTCCTTTCCGGGATTCTCCATCAAAAGTAGTTGGTTTAATATTTTTAAATTCCCCTTCAAGGTGGTCTGTTTGTTTTCTTTTTTTGTCTAGTATGGCTTTGTCTTCAGCTGAAGGTGTCCCTTCAGATGAACTGTCTCCTTTTTCTGTTTTCGCACCAGAATTCTTGGAGGCCCTTTTGCTGACCTCTTCCTCAAGGTTATCATCTTTTGGGCTTTTCTTGGTTACTATACTACATAGAAGGACTTCATTTATCTCTTGTTGTTCCTGCTATGCCTTCTTCAATTTTTCATTGTTGGCCTTGAAGACCTGTAGTTCAACAATAAGGTTCCTCATTGTTTACAACACCTCCGTGGTTGAGCTTCCATCACTGTTTTGTCTTGGATCTCCAAGAGGTCCTTGCTACGGATTCTCTTCCATCCTAATTTATGCACCTTCTTGAGCTGCCATTATTCAACACAAAACATAAAAGTTTTATGTTTTTAATCCACAAGATTTATTAGTTTTTTCGTAAATCAGAATATATACTAAGAAATTAATGTGGCCCTGTTCAGGCCCAGTGTTGTAACTTTTTCTCTGATACCATATGTAATGAACCTCAAAAATCACCATAAAAAAAAAAAATCAATATCTAATTACATTTCGTTTAAGCTCGGAATTTAAGAGAAGGTAGGATTTATTTATGTCCATAAACTAATCATGAAAGGTTCGAAATACTTAAAGGCGCATGTCTTCATGGAAAACAACACTCAAAAAAAATATATCACGCTAAAAACCTGTGTAACTAGTTCAAAACCTTCCTGTGCAACAAATTTTGTACTTGTCATGCCCTGCACACAGTGGCTTATAATGACTATCTATTATCTCTATCCTGACTCTATCTCATATGAATATTTTCCATCGATTCTACCAGTTCATTCCTTACCGTATTAGACTTGTTCATATAACCAATAACTCCTACCATGTTCCTATAGTTTTTGTGAAAAAACAGTGATCAAACGAGCTTCAATGATTTTCCAATGCCGAACACACAAAACAAAAGGGGCCACGCTGTTTTCCAAAAATGCAAAGAAGGAAAAAAAAAGGACTGGAAGACCATGGCCTCAGTACTTTGGGGTTTCAGGGTTAGGAATCCTGCGACTTCAAAAGCCAAAACATCAAAATGCAACAATTTCTGAATCGCAAAAAAGAAAGTGGGACCTGCACATAGGGGTTTCGGGGTTCGAAACTTCACGAGTTCAAGTGCTTGAACATCAACATGTCCAAACCTCCAAAATGCGAAAAGGAAAGGTGGGACCC
>ML780573.1:503032-517013 GCA_009831015.1 Picea engelmannii | reverse complement strand
CCCTGAGAACTACCTTTCTCCCACTTTTCTCTGTGAAAGACATCTCCATAGTCTTGTAGTTGGTGGTGATTGGTCCCAACGTACTAACCCACTGAACCCCAAGGATGATGTTTGTATCAGGGAGGTCCATCACATAGAAGTCCTGTGCTAAGTCATGTCTACCCAGTGTAAGCTTCATCCCTGGAATATACCTGTTACAGGGCATGGTGCTTCCTCTTGCTACCTCCACCTTGAATCCTTCAAATTCAACTGTGGGTATGTGCCTCCTCTGTAGTAGTGATGAGTTAATGAAGTTGTGCGAAGCACCCCCATCAATGAGAACTGAAACCTTTTGTCGCAGTAGTACCCCTCTCATGCTGAAGGTGTTGTACTTGGGTACCCCACTGATGGATGCTAACGTAGCCTTCTCTTTTGTTGTCATGTCGTGACCTGAACCTTCTTCTTCAGCAGTTTCAGTGGTATCTGCTTCTATATTCTGCAGGTGGTCGAAATCTTCCTCCTCTTCATTGTCTGAAGTCACCTCAACGTAGTGGGCATTGCCTCTGCCCATGCACTTGTGGGATGGATCCCAAGGCTCTTTGCATGTATAGCATAGTTGTTTTCTTCTTAGTTCCCTCCTTGTGTTCTCATCCATCCTACCTCTTCCCCTGTCAAACCCCCTTGGGTCTCTTCCTCCCGGATTCATTGGAGGTCTTTGGTCTCTTCCTCCAGTGTTTAGAGGTGGTCTAGGTATAAACTTAGATTTCGCTGCTGGGCCTAGATCTCTCGTCCTCCATATAGCATCCTGCCAGTTGGTAGGCTTGAAAGCCTTAACCCAACCCTTTAAGGGTTCCATCAAACCCTCTATGAAAAGCATCATGAGTCTTGACTGTGACATGTCCTGTACCATGACTGCTATCCTCTAAAACTCCTTAATATACACCTCAGGTGATCCTGTCTGTCTGAGTTGGGTGAGTTCCCTGAAATGGAGTTTTGGATCCCCCTGGTCAAACCTGTCAATGAGCCTCTGTGTAAACTCTATGTATGCCACTATCTGATTGTGGCCAAGTGTAGATAACCCATGGTACCACCAGTCATGAGCTTTGCCCTCCAAGTACATGGTGGCAAACTTGATGGCATCCATCTCTCTCATGGGATTAAGCTGCAGGTAAGTATCCAATTTTTGCACCCAAGCCTGTGTCGTCATCTTGGGAGACCCATCAAAATAGGGGATCTCCATTTTCCCAGCCTTGCGCTCTAACTCATAGTTGCTCCTGTGGTACGGCCTGTGTTTGTCCCTGAGTTTGAATCCACAATACTGATCCAATGTCATCTGTCTCTGGACTGCTATGCTCAGTGAGTTATATTCCCTGTCATACTGTGCAAAACTGTCCTCCATTTCGTCTTGGAATTCTGGTTGTGTTTGTTCATCCAAAAACGAAGGTAGATAGGGCCTATGAATTGTCCTGCTGTGTTTCTGTCCCGGTGGTGCTCCCCCTCCATGGCTTTGTCCCTCACTATGATAATAGTGGACATGCTCCTGCTGATGTCTGTTCCCGCCATGAGATCCACTAGCTTCCCTGTTGGCATAAGATTCTGGACCTTTTCCCCCATGAGTCAACTGCATCAAAAGCCGTCATATCAACTCTTGGCTATCGCTTACCTTTTTCAAGGTTTCTAACATCTCTGTCTGTCCCCTACGTATTGTCTCTTGGTTTTCCTGTAGGTGACATACAAGTTTACAGTGACACCTCTATGGAGTGTTGTAGCTTCCTAGCGATCCCTGCTAGCATTTGTGGCTCACTGTCCTCACCTGATCCATGTTGTTAATGAAGATTAAGGCTGTTGTTACTCTCATTTGATGATTGTTGCTGATCTCTTTACTTTATTTGTTGCATCATATGCTGGTCAGTTTTGACTTGTTGATGACATAGCCTCTTAATGAGCTTATCATACAGCTCTTGCATCAATACGGTTGATTTAATTGGTGATGTTCATGTACAACATAACTTGCTGATTTCTCCTTTGTATTACAAACTTCTTCTGACTCCATTTTCCCAAAGGACAAAGCACTTGATCTTGCTTGTCTTCTCATCCTTTTATTCTAAAGAAGATGAGTAAACATACAAATCACTAATCTGATTTTCAGATCTGTGCTAATAGACAGATCAGTGATTTGATCTAGGGAAACCCTGCTTGTGCTGGAGGAGAGCTGGCTAAAGTGAAGGGAGGTTCTACTGAGGTGACAGTGGGTAGAACTCCCAGGAGTTGCCTTAGGGTTTGTACTTGGAAGATTGGATTTATCTTGTGTGCAGATCCAGGAGGTAACAGAACAAATGGTGGACCAAGCCATAACCAGTAAGTGTAGAGAAACAATGGTAGCCGGGCCATAGCCAGAGGGTTCGCCATTTCAACAGAGAAATGTCTAATTGGGCCTTTTCGCTGGGTGAACCTCTGAAGTTGACACGGAACATTTTCTCACATTGACACTACCATGAGTCGCTACAAGCTGGTAATACCCACCATCTTGCGCCCCACCCACCATCTTCTTCCCAATGTTGCTGTCCATTTTATTTGTGTATATGCTGGTTCTCTTTCACGACCTTGTCAATGTGGTCTTCCAGAAAATGCGGGTTCTTTCCAAGAGATGGGAGATCTAAACAGATTATGTTCTCAATTTACAAAGACAACAGACAGCCAGGCCCCCCTGTCACTAATTTTTTTACTATTATTGGTGCACAAACAGTTCATGGAAGCCAAGAATCCATGTGGGGTTTATTGTTTTGTTAATTACAGCATGCTTAGCTATATCCTGTCACTGAATTTTATCTGAATATGAGTATGTGCAAAATGGCCCCGAGCTACCAAACAGCTTGAGAAAATCAAAATGTATAAATACCTTTCTACTTTTGTGTGTGTGTGTGTGTGTGTGTGTGCGAGAGAGAGAGAGAGAGAGATAAAATCAAGAAGGAAAACTCATGTTCGAAATAGAACAAGACATAAGAAAGAGTGAGCTATATGATATATCAAATATTTAATTGCACCATAGAAAGTGTTTTTACATAGAAAAATTACTCTTGGAAACAGGACTTTTAACCTTCACAGGAGTGAACCTCTGCTAGCTTCAACTGCAGGCAGACATCATACTCAGTTTTAATGTCATTTTCCATCCTGGCCTCTAGAGGGGAAGGGGACAGTTCATCCACCCACCTCCATGAGTTGCTACCAGCTCGTAATATCCACCATCTTGTACCCCACCCTCCATCTCCTTCCCAGCACTGCTGTCCATTTTATTTGTGCATATGCTGGCTCTCTTTTGCGACCTTGCCAATGTGGTCTTCCAGAGAATGCAGGTTCTTTCCAAGAGACGGGAAATCTAAACAGATTAAGGTCTCAATTTACAAAGACAATAGACAGCTAGGCCCCATCACTAAATATTTTACTGTTATCAGTGCCCAAACAGTTCACGGAAGCCATGAATCCATGTGGGGTTTGTTGTTTGGTTGATTACAGCATTCTTAGCTCGTTATCTGTTACTGGGTTTTATATGGATATAAGTATATGCAAAATGGCCCCAGGTCACCAAACAGATTGAGAAAATCAAAAAGTATAAATATATTTCTATCATTCTGTGTGTGTGTGAGAGAGAGAGAGAGAGTGAAAATCAAGAAGGAAAACTCATGTTCAAAATAGAATAAGACATAGGAAAGAGTGAACTATATTAAATATTTAGTTGCACCACAGAAAGTGTTTTGACATTGAAGAATTACTCTAAAAAAGGGACTTCTACTATTCTTCAAGGAAGAAAATCGAAAATCCTCTATAAGTGCCCTATAATCAGTTTTATCAAATTCCATCAAAGGATAATATTCAAGAAATACTTTCCACCATCCAGTTATCCTCTAAGCCAGCAAACTACCTTTGCTGTCACGTTCAGTCTGAGCATCACCTAATGGCAGTTTGCTGATATATTTCTAACATACCAGCAAACTACCTTTGCTGTGATGTTAAATCTGAGCATATTTAAAGGCAGTTTGCTCATTTATTTCTTACATGCACTGCTGTTATAAAGTATTTTAATTGTTTAGAATATATATATTTCTCTGCTTTATGCAAAAAGCAATCAGAATCCTTGATTATAACCGTACCTGTGATCACTAACTTTTCTTCTGAATAAATATTAAATGGACAGTTCTTTTGTTATCATAATTCCAATTTGCTTTTACATTTCAGGATAAACACTGCTATAAAATAGGAAACAAATTTTCATGGTTTATATCTCTTTCTTCTTTTAGCATTGTTCTAGGTGATGCTTTCGCACTCCCACATTTCACTTGCACTGCATGTGCTATGTTAGTCCCATAAACTATTTGTGTGGTCATTTGTTGGACTTTAATAAAATTATATTATCTTATCTGGGTACAAATTCAATTTTGTATTTGGCAAAATCCTCTGTCCCATTTTGGTCTAGCAAAATAGATCCCTTGATGAGACCCAAGGATATTAACTGAAGAATTCAACGGTAGAATAAAAGCACTAAACCAATAGCTAGAAGTATGCACACCCCAAAATTTCATAATAATTTATATAAGGGTAACTGGCACTGAAGTAAGCACAAGCAAAACCAACCTGTAAATCTAAGGCCTTCAAAACCCTACACTGCTGAGCCACTGATGCTAGGCCCAAACTTGTGACTGCAGAGCACCATATTAAACTCAGCTTTTCCAGTCTTTGACAACCCCGTCCGAGAACATTCAGACCAAGGTCCGAAAGATTACGGGATTCCAGTTCAGCTTCTTCTGTTCCATATTTCTCTGTAAAGTAACTTCTTTTGAGTGTTCGCCTTGATGATGAACTTCCAGCATTAGTAGATCTGCCTGGCCTCTGTTTCAACAAAATTAATCTGAGCCAGAGCTGTGCAGAGAAATCATGGAACAAACACACAAAATACTACAAGAAATGCAATCTGCATTAAGTATCCTCTTTTCTAATGGCTTCTAGTTAAAAGCCATTCAACATTCCTACAGTCATAAACAAAATACCAGATTTGATAATTTGCAGACATCTGCAAAACTTATAAAAGCAAAGCTCATGCTAGTGGTCATCCAAATAAATGTCTATTTTACATAAATCAAATTAAAACTTTTGGCAAATCAATAAGGTTTTGCAATGTATACTGTGACTGCTCTGCCGATACAGACATCAATCACTTCTAGAAAGACAGTGCTGAAAAGTCACAGAATATGAAATTAGCAACTTGCAATTACAAGAAAGATTACCCACTAGTCCAATTCCATGGTGAAAACGCAAATTTTGTTTTAGGGACACTGGCAGCCTTTCATCCATGTACACACAACGTAGGTCACTGAAGCGCTGGACTAGCAAGCCTATGCATCCATCGGGACTGTCTGAAGCCCCTATTCGAATTGTGTGCCTGCTTGCACTTTCCAGCTGATACCATCTCTTGCAGACAAGAGCACAAGAATCCCTATCAGACTTCTGTCCATCTAAATGTCTAAACACCTTGATCAGGACCTCATCCGGAATGATAGTGTTTATCAGATCCTGGCCTTTCATTGCCTAGAAAGATAAAAAGGCAAGATAATATCCAAAGCCCCTGCTACAATCATGGAACGCAGAAATGCACAATTCCTATGCCAGACAATATTCAGTCACTGCTCTACAAAAATCTCAATTGGCAGCAGGAAATGTACATGTATGGCTGAAGCGTACAAATAAGAAGTGCTAGGTTTCAATTTATTGCTACTAAGGCAAACTCCACAAGCTAAAATTTGCTTTCGTTGATACCATATTCACAAACTGCCTCTGCCCTCACCAAATACTACAAGAAGACATTTTTTACTGGTAAACTCTGAAGTATATATGAACCATCACTCTCAGATTTTTCTTGCATTGAACGACAGCAGAAAGTGCCCTGCAAAATGCAGATTCCATGATAGAAACCAAATAATAAATAATATCCATGAAATTATATAAGCAACAAGTATATTTACAACTTAAAGGACACCAAAAGAAAAAAGAGCAAATCATAAGTGCAAATTTTATGATGTAAATGCCGTCAAAGATAATCTTATTTGCAGTTCACCTTGCATAGTGCAACTTCTATTGTGAAACTAGTCACCAAAAAAGCAGTAGAGCAATGTGTTGATTTTACCATTGAAATGCTAGTTCAGAAACACATAAAAACATCAGACAAACGTTTATGCTAAAATTATCATCCGAAAATATTTCTGGTGCAATTGTAAATGTCAAAAGAATGCAAAAAAATTTTAACAAAAAGAAAAAAAAGAAAGAATGAAAAAATTGCCATGGTCATTATCAATTCATGCAGAGTCACCACAACTTACTCCATATAAAATATATTTATTTGGAGGACGGCCCTTAAACGGAGTTCATTAATTCATGGACAAGGTCCACCCACTAGTGGTGACTTGTTTCAGTGAACCTTCCCTTTCGAAGACCCTCCAGCAGACCTGTCGTTAACATGCTCCATTGACAGTGTTTCCCAAAATTGTTAGGTCATCCCTTCCATCTGCCACAATCTGTATACTGTCTACAGCCCTACAAGTTGGTACTCCCTCCATTGTCATGGCACAGAGATATTATGTACCAGACAGTCCCATCCATGACAGTAATGCCATGGATGGCCATCCCATGATTCCCATGCCAATTCATCCAAATTCAAAGCGCACATTAGATTTTAGCATAGAAATTTGCAAAATCGAAAAAAGAAGGTTTCCTTCATTGTTCTATGCCATTGTTCTGAGCAACTACTGCATTTGAAACCCGAAACACCTTGTTACATTTTGTTGCTTCAGCTGCTCGTTTCCCTCCATAAGTCCATTGGCTTTAGTGGGAGAGAAAAGAATTGTGGAAAACAATCTTGCTCCTCGTCGGTAATGGACGGAGATGCAGATCTATTAGTCATAGTGGAATTGGCTTGTGAGTTCTTTCCTTCATGAATATTGCAGAACAATTTATTTTCTCCTCTACAGAAAAGCTCGTTGGTGAACTCCCATGTAACATCACAGTTTTGATCCCCAATGTAGCATTGTATATTTGTAAATATTATGAATGGTCGTGGGCCAAGCGATGTAATATGTAAACATTGTACATTGGAAACAATAAAAGGAAATACACTGCCAGCTGTAGATGGGTAAGAACCAAAGTAATGGGGGCTATGATTCCACAAGAGAGGGGGCTTAATGGGGGTTTTGAGGGGTTTTCATATACCTTGAGTCTTAAACCATCTTCTTTAATCAGTTTTTCATTTAGTCATTTATTCCTTTGACTTATTAAGCACTCAATCATTGAATTCATGTAAGAGGTTGATTGAGGATGTCAGCCCACTCAGTTATGACAGCAAGAGTTGAGTGTAATCATCTTGGGGGGAGTAAGAGTGAAGCAAGCATGAGAGAAGGGGAAATTCAAGTAGAAAAAATAGGAGTTTTACAGTTAGCAAGAAGTGAGGAAAACTAGAGATGAGTGTTGGGGAAGAGTGGCCAGCCCTAGTGAGTATTGAAGATAGCTTGCTGAAGCTGAAAATTATGTTGAGAATGGGGTGGTTATGCTTATGAGTGATTTTCTGTTGAGAAAATTACCAAAGAGCAAGTGAATTTGATGTGGGAGCACTCTTGTTGCAGCTGGATTTCTTAGAGACCCCAATAGAAATATTCATGGATGGTCTGTGCTGGAGCCCTACAGGGGATGAAGATTGTCTGAGGGACTGTGGTGCAAAGAAGGAAATCTCATCCCTTGGGTTGTGCAGGGTGATGGGGAAAAGAGCTAGGCTGTTGGAATTGTTGTAGGAGCCGCGTCACTGTGTTTTTCTTGATTTTGGAGTTGTTACAGTGGACGGTAGACACCCATAGGAGCTTGTTTGTCCTTGTGGACTCATAGCCCCAGCTCAAGGGTGGCTTGTTGCAGAGAGAATTAGTGCAACAGAGCCTATAGTAGGGAGGAACGTCCTTCGTTTGCAACCGGTTGTGTAAAGCATTTTAAAAGATAAGTGTTGGATCGTTGTGTCATTTACAGTTTTAATGCTATGATTGAATGTTGCATTTACTCTGTAATTTTATATATGAATGTTGTTGTGTGTGTTTAATTGTTGTTGGACATATTTAAACCATTTGCATTCATGCTTCTAAAAATTAATGATAATAGCATGCCTGTATGTCATGTTGTGTATATTTCCACATTTGAATCGGTATGTTAGCCGATTTGGTAGTAATAGGACACGGCAAGGGTGTTGGATACGTCACGGATTGGTATCAAAACTTTTGGTTCAACACCAGACTCGTATGGGCTAAAAACTAGCGTGGATTTAAAAAAACCATTAGTCTATGTCGAATTTGGGAAAAGTGGTGAAATTCAAAGTGAAATTCCCAAACTCTGGGTAAAATATGCATGTAATTTGGCAAAGGGATGTTGGATTGACAGTCGCAGGGTCAAGTTCGCCCATGGGAAGCTAAGTCCAAAGCTCCCATGGCGACTGAAAAATAAAAGGACATTTTTGGCCGAAAAAAAAAATGGAAAATTATTAATTTTTGAGAATTTTTAGAATTTTGGAAAATTGGGAAATTTTTCATGCCTGGTGACGTGGAGGCCATGTGTCAGGTGGTGTGGCAGCAGTGACGTGGATTGCCACTATGGCAAGCCACAAAGCTAGCTTGGGGTTGTGAAGTCCACGGTGGCGGGCTCGAGGGGTGACATAACGGCCACGACAGACAAGGTGGCAGACCCAATACCATAAGTGGTATCGAAGCCTTTTGTGTCGTTAACTTCCCTCCACCTTAAGCTTTGATATCAATGTGGACCGTTTATCTACCTTCAATCTCCATCGTCTGATCTGAGGAACAAACAAGTTGTCCGTCGAAGTGCAGAATGTGGGACACAAGATGACATGCGAGTGCGAGAGAATATGCTTGTGCGCTATTCCTCCACATGGGTGTTTGGAAAATAGACAAGTCCCAAAACTGACGAAGTGCGGAATGCAGGATGCGAGACGCAGGATGACATGCGAGTGTGGGAGAAAATGCATGTGCACTATTCCTTTGCATGGATGTTTGGAAAATAGACTAAGTCCCAAAACCGGCGGAGTGCCAAATGCGGAATGTGACACACAGGATGATATGTGGGTGCGCTATTCCTCCGCATGGGTGTTTGGAAAATCAACTAAGTCCCAAAACTAATGGATTGCTCAACATTGGTACGAACAAGGAAAGTTTCTTTCGCTTCCGCATAGGTAGGGCATTTTTCAACAAAGGGTCAAGATAAGGAAGAGAAGAAGAGAAAAGGAAAAGGAAAAAAGAAAGACAGACATGGAGATTGTCTGAGGGACTACAGTGCAAAGAGGAAATATCATCCCTTGGGTTGTGCAGGCTGATGGGGAAGAGAGCTAGGCGGTTGGAATTGTTGTAGGAGTCGCGTCACCATGTTTTTCTTGAGTTTGGAGTTGTTACAGTGGATGGTAGACACCCATAGGAGTTTGTTCGTCCTTGTGGACTCATAGCCCCACCTCAGGGGTGGCTTGTTGCAGAGAGAATTAGTGCAACAGAGCCTACAGTAGGGAGGAACGTCCTTCATCTGCAACCGGTTGTGTAAAGCATTTTAAAAGATAAGTGTTGGATCATTGTATCATTTACAGTTTTAATGCTATGATTGAATGTTGTATTTACTCTGTAATTTGTATATATGTTGTTGTGTGTGTTTAATTGTTGTTGTACATATTTAAACCATTTGCATTCATGCTTTTAAAAATTAATGATAATAGCATGGTTGTATGTCATGCTATGTATATTTCCACATTTGAATCGATTTGGTAGTAATAGGACCCAGCAGGAGAGTTGGGTACGTCACAGATTGGTATCAAAGCTTTTGGTTCAACACCGGACCAGTATGGGCCGAAAACTAGCACGGATTTAAAAAAATTGTTGTTGCAAACCATTGGTCTATGTCGAATTTGGCAAAAATGGTGAAATTCAGAGTGAAATTCCCAAACACTGGGTAAAATATGCATGTAATTTGGCAAAGGGATGTCAGATTGACAGTTGCAGGGTCAAGTTCGGACATGGGAAGCTAAGTCCAAAGCTCCCATGGTAGTCGAAAAAGAAAAGAACATTTTCAACCAAAAAATATGGAGAATTATTAATTTTTGAGAATTTTTGGAATTTTGGAGAATTGGGAAATTTTTTGTGCTTGGTGACGTGGAGGCCATGTGTTAGGTGGTGTGGCGATGGTGATGTGGATTTCCATGATGGAAAGCCACAGAGATAGCTTGGGGCTCTGCAATCCACGGTGGCGAGCTCGAGGGGTGACGTAACGGCCATGACGGACAAGGTGGCAAACCCAATACCATAAGTTGTATCGAAGCCTTTGTGTCGTTAACTTCCCTCCACCTTAAGCTCTGATATCAATGTGGATTGTTGATCTACCTTCGATCTTTGTCGTCTGATCTAGGGAACAAACAAGTTGTGCACCGAAGTACGGAATGTGGGAGAGAAGATGGCGTGCGGGTGCAAGAGGATATGCATGTGCATTATTCCTCCACATGGGTGTTTGGAAAATGGACAAGTCCCAAAACTGACGAAGTGCGGAATGCAGAATGTGAGACGCAGGATGACATGTGTGTGTGGGAGAAAATGCATGTGCACTATTCCTCTGCATGGATGTTTGGAAAATAGACTAAGTCCCAAAACTGGTGGAGTGCAAAATGCGAAATGCGACACACGGGATGATATGCAGGTGTACTATTCCTTCGCACACATCGGGTGTTTGGAAAATGGACAAGTCCCAAAACTGACGAAGTGCGGAATGTAGAATGTGAGACGCATGATGACATGCGAGTGTGGGAGAAAATGCATGTGCACTATTCCTCTGCATGGATGTTTGGAAAATAGACTGAGTCCCAAACCTGGCAGAGTGTGAAATGTGAAATGCGACACACAGGATGATATGCGGGTGCGTTATTCCTCCACATGGGTGTTTGGAAAATAAAATAAGTCCCAAAACTAATGGAGTGCGGAATGCGGAACGTGGAGTGTGCAACATTGGTACGAACAAGGAAAGTTTCTTCCGCTTCCGCATAGGTAGGGAATTTTTCAACAAACGGTCAAGAAAAGGAAGAGAAGAAGAGAAAAGGAAAAGGAGAAAAGAAAGACAACGATGAAAAAAGAACAACTTGTTTTGGCCATAACATGAGCAAAAAAACTCGAAATCAAACGAAATTTAAAGGGTATGTTCGTAGTGATAAAGGCTACAAAAGTGTTAATGAGGGCCATGTGCCAATTCTGCTTCGATTCTTTGAAAAATGCCAATTAGTGGTTTTTAAAAATCTGGGTGGTACTCAGTTACTGAGACCCAGATTAAGACGAAATTTTTATAGAGTCCAAATAGTAGACATGATGATACCGAGTTGGGATTTTAGCCAAATGCCAAAGGGTTTGGTGTGGAGATGTGGGAACATGGCAAAAACCACTATTCCTTGACACTTTGGGGATTTTTGAAATCTTAGGAGGAGAAAAAGGGACCCCAAATCAAAAATCTGGAAAAATTTATTTAGTCAACATTTTACCTCCTCAACAATCCGAACAACTTTGTCTTGAGGAAGCTTTTCCCAGTTTTTCTCTGTTTGGGAGATAGCCAGTTTTGGCTAAAAATTCATTCTTGAGAAAATGTAAAAAGTGCAAAGATGACAATTCCATATTTATACAGAATTTCACTAGAGCATCAGGTTCTGAATCTGAAAATTGTTGTGTGTTCATGATCATAAATCCTACCTGCGCCCAATATAAAAGTTTTTCTGATTCCTAACAGATTTTCTATTACAAATTGCAGAAGATGGTCTCTCGATTAGATTGCACCAGTGAGAACAATGTACAATTGAGTAGAAACGGCAAAACTCAGAAGATTGTAACTTTTCACTCTGAACTCAAAATGAGGCATGAGTATAGTCGTTGGAAAGTTGATTCAGAGGAGAAAGTGTATAAAGAATTAGAAATTGGTTCAAGTGCATCTGTACTCTTCATAGATTGAGATGAATGATGACCTGTAGCCTAATTAATGAAATATTTTACAATCAACGTGACTCTAACAGTAATTGTTGCATGCATATTTTTGCAGAATTAGAGGTACAGGTAGGACATAAATTAGGTTTAGAAATGAGGACTACAGAGATGGATGATGCACAAAGTTCTTACAGCGATGGAGATGAAATCAGAGGATTAAATATCATCTTGGGAAATGCAAAAACAGAGTCCAATGGACATAGAAGCAGAGCGGAGCCCATAGCGTTGATGAAGAGCTTGCAGAGGGCAGTACAAAGATATAAAGCAGATAATGAAAGGTTCATAAGAGCTCAAGAGGAAAAAAAACAAATTAATTCTCAGCTGCTACAGAGTCTGAATAACCTGCAAAGACATACCAACAAGGAGTCTAGCATAAGACATGCGGCCAATGCAAGGCATGTAGAAGAGCACATATCTCATGATAGGAGAGATGACCACAGAGAGCCAAGGCACTCAAGAAGTGTTAGTAGGCATCACCATTCACCTAGACATTCAGCCCGAAGAACACCTACATTTTCAAAATCAAAGCACAACCCAAGTAGATCCCCTGTCAGACATCAAAGGAGAAGGCCCAAGCTAGACAGTTTGCAAGGAGAGCTCAAGAGGCTCAAGCCACCAACATTTGTTCGAGAGCATAAGAAGGGTGAAAAAGTTGAAGCCTGGTTGTTGGGCATGAGAAGATATTTTCAGCGACACAATTACTCATCAAATATGGAAGCAAAGATTGCCATATATCATCTTCAAGGGAAAGTTTCCATGTGGTGGGACCAATTGAAGCAAGTCAAGCATATTGATGAAAAGAGAGTCTCTTGAAAGTATTTTCAAAAGAATACTTGTCAGAACATTATTACAACAAAGAAGATGCAAGAGTTCTTTAAGCTTAAATTAGGAAACATGTCCATGGGAGAGTATGAGAAGAAATTCTTGGAACTTCTAAGGTATGTGGATTTCATCGGGGATGAGAAGGTTAAAATTCAAATATTTCTAAGTGGACTACCATCATTCTACAAGGATAAAATTCAGTTCAATGAGCCCAAGAATTTGGAGAAATCAATGAGAAAAGCTAAGTATTTCTATGAGCAGAGTAAGGCAAAGCCAGCTTTTCAAAGAGCTTGGGATGGCAAAAAGAAAGGCAAGATGGATGAGAGGAAGAAAGGATTCAAGTCACCTTTCTTCAAGAACAATTCACAGTCATATAGGAAAGGGCAGCAAGCACAAAATGAGCCCAACGTGACAGATTCCTTGGGGAAAAGGCCGAGAAAGCAGCCCATAAAGTCTCGGGGATGTGAGGGAGACCACATGTATAAATATTGTCCTCATAAAGGAGATAGAATGAGGATTGTGCATAACCTTCAAAAAGTTGATACAGTGGAAGACGTGGGCAGGAGCGTGCCAAGGATTTATGTAGCGTTGGACAATAGAGAAGCAGAATATCAATCCCACATGATTGAGGTGGAAGGTAAGATTGATAATCAACCCATATCTATTTTGATTGATTATGAAGATAGTCATAGCTATATCAAGCCTAATATGGTTGACAGATATCAATTGAAGAGATGTAAGCATGAAAAGTCTTGGTTGGTTCACCTAGCCACTTGAACCAAGAGAAGAATCAATGAGTTGGTCAGGGATTGCCCAGTAAACATGAATGGAATCAACACTAAGGCTGATTTGAACATCATATTGCTTGGGTCGTATAATTGTTTGATTGGTATGGATTAGTTGGAAAAGCATCATGTTGTCCTAGATTGCTACAACAAGGCTTTCACATGTCTTAATGAGGAAGGGAATTCAAGGACAAATCAAGGTATTCCAACGCCTATATTTGTCAGAGAGATTTCAACATTACAGCTGAAAATAAGTTTTAAAAAAGGGTGTCAGATATATGCAACCTGTTATCGCACGGTTTGTAGGAA
>ML780573.1:479004-491876 GCA_009831015.1 Picea engelmannii | reverse complement strand
GGCTTATTTTGTATTGTCGGGAGCATTTTGTAGCAGCTCATATCTTCTATCTTGGAGCCATCTGATGTTATTCCAGATCTGCTTCCATATTGTATCAGGTTCTTGCTTTTCATAATAATAAAGGTCAGATCTATGCTTTTGGGTTCCATATCTTGTGTATTGCTTGGATCTTGCATTTGTATTGAGTATATCTTCACGATCTGTGTTGAATAACTGAATATAACCCTAAGGCCGAAATTTGAGAGGCCAACCTACACATACAAACAATCAAACAATTAATTCAGTGGTTAGTTAGTGTTCCAAGCAAAAGAATTGGCTTGGGAACATTACATAATTTAGGCCCTTGGTTTTCTAGGTTAGCCTTAAGGATTAGGCTAAAGGAGGCAAAGGAGGGAAAAGGAGGCTCATTGTTCACTCTTGAGATTGGAGTGAAGGAGAGGAAGAGGAGTGAGGGTTTGAAGAGACTTGGGCGCATTTCTTGAGAGGAGAAGGGCGCATGAGTCTTGAGGAGATGAAATCTTGAGGAAGGATGCATCCTTGTGAGAGGGCACTACAACACGCAAGAGCAAGGGTGCACCAATGTGAGAGGCAATGAGCGCATCGGGTTGAAGGAGAAGTGTATGTGTGTGAGCTTGCATACAAGCTTGAAAGGGGGCGCACTAGAGACTAGTGTGCATCTTGATTGTGAGAGGGGGCACTCCAAAGTTGGGGGCACACCAAGGATTGAGGAGCGTGCACAAGTGAGTTGGGGCGCACTCATCAATTGCAAGGGCATCTACTTCAAGCCAAGTTCTAAAACAAAGGTTAAAGAGCAAGGGAAGGGCACAAAGGCCAAGGAAAAGGGCGCACCAAGGCAAAGAGCTCGGTAACCAAGAAAAATGGCACAAGTACTAAAGGAACTCCATTGTCTAGATTGAGAAGAGCCCATACTTTGTATCAGGTTCCTTTGTTTCATTTTTTCTTTGTAGCATTTGCTTGAGACCTCCTTAATATATCTATCTCTCTTATTGGTTTTCCCCATGGGGGTTTTCTAGGATCATGTTGACCAAAAACGCTTGTGTACATTTGTCATGGTTTGCTTAGTATTTTCAGCTTGTAGTTGTTAAAGATTCTAGAGGTGTATTTGATGTTTAATGCATGTTAAAGAAGGCTAACTTGGACAGCAAAACTATCCTTCATTAAACCTTATAACAAGAGGCATTAAAGAGCATCAAATCAAAGCTTAAGGGGAGATTTCAGAGGGCAGAATATCAGACCTGTTAGCAGCCTTCAAACAGCAGCTAGGACAGCTTTGATTGTTGCTGGAACTAGGACAGTAAACAGTCCTGTAGCAGCCTGTGAGAAACAATCTTGAGTTGGTTGTTTTGGACAGCAAGATAACTGTCCTAAAACAGTGAGAAAAATCAGCTTGAAACCCCTTGAAATTGGTGCCCAACAAGAGGTCACATGACAGGCCTGTTGGGCAGCCTTAGGAACCTCAAATTTCTTCACATAAGATTACAGTAAAGAACAAGTATCATTTGCCAAGGATTGATGATTTTTTTTTTATCAGTTGAAAGGAGCAAAGAAATTTTCCAAGATTGACATGAAATCAGGTTATCATCAAGTAAGAATCTGAGAAGAATATACTAGCAAGACGGCCTTTCAGACAAGGTATGATCATTATAAGTTTGTAGTGGTGCCATTTGTAATTATCTTCTTGGATAATATTCTTATCTACTCCAAGACAGAGGAGCATCAGCAGCAGCAGCAGCAGCATTTGAGGATGGTGCTACAAGTGTTGAGAGAACACCAATTGTATACCAAGTTGAGCAAGTGCACTTTTTATTAAAAGCAGATCCATTATTTGGGCCACATTGTTTCAGAGGATGGCATAGCAGTGGATATCAAAAAGATTGAAGCGATCAGAAGTTGGTCAGCACCAAAGAATATTTCAGAAGTTAGATCATTGATGGATCTATCTGGTTACTACAGGAGATTCATTGCAGGTTTGTCCAAGATTGCACACCCGATCACATCCTTGCAAAAGAAAGGAATAAAATTTGAATGGACTACCAATTGTGAAGAGAGTTTCCAGAACTTGAAAGATTTATTGACCAGTGCACCTATCTTAAAGATTACAGATCCAAATGAGGATTTTGTTGTGTGCACAGATGCATGTAAAGAAGGGCTTGGTGGAGTCCTTAACCCAAAATGGGCATGTAATTTGCTATGAGTCAAGAAAGTTGAAAGAACGTGAGAGAAATTATGCTACCCATGATTTGGAACTTGCAGCCATTGTTCATACCAGTGTTGCTAGAAGCGGGAGCGTCGAAAGCGTCATTTTCCAAAAATCCTCCGAAACAAAGCATCCGGGAAGCGTCTGTTATATATATATATAATTTTTTATATATATATTGCATTTATATTCAAAAAAATATGTAGAAAGACAAATTAGCTACAGAATATATGAAAACATGCATATTTGTACATCAATATAGATAGAAATGGCATCCATACTACATAGTTCATCAATGATTAATTATTCGAGCATCAACCATCTAGATTCTAGATTCTAGCAATTACTAGATTCTAGATTCTAGAATCCTGCATGTCATAATCATCAAGATTGGCATCACTACCACTGCTCTCTCCTCCATCCTCATCCTCCTCCTCCTCCCCTATATCCAATGCAATCCGTGCATTTGTTGATGTGGAGGATGACCCCTCAAGAGGATCACCATCATCAAAAGTGACCGACTCTAGCACTAGTTCATTAAGATCCAAGTTGGCTAATGCCAACTCAACAYTGTTGTTCAAACCCATATCATCAAGAAACACATCCCACATATTTGTCTTTCCCTTCAACCACTCTTCTCTCTGCCTGTATATAAGACGGAGGTTGGTGTGCACATACACCACTAAGTCACCTAACACGACGACAAAGAGGAGAGTTCAACAGAAGAGTTTATACTTGAGTGAAGGGTACAATTTTACTGGGGTTGTGACAAAAGAGTTCAACAATCAATGCCACCAACATCGAGGTACATAAAGGGCTTGGTTCTCTTCATTAAATGTCAATTCCATACCCTCATACATGATAGAATCTAGTGGAAACATTGCAATCTTGCCATTCTTGAAATCCTGAAAATTGTTAAGTTTGCTGAATTTTGAATGGGACCTAAAATTCTACTTTCTCCATATGAAGTCCAATGTGGTTGGAACCACTCTCAAACATCCTGAAACAATTAATGGTAATGTTAAAAATTTAAGTAAAATGATAAAAATGAAAGATAAAGGAGAATGTCACTTTTAAGATTTTAACATTACCATTAATTACTAGGGTGGGTGAAATGGAGGGGGTGGGGACCTCTTTAAATAGCACTAGTAAGGCAAAATAACCCTCAGCTGCACACCAAAACACCTCATTCCCCCTTGGAAGTGCGCGGGCCTTCCTCGGAAACGCATGTGAAGCACCCTCCGAAGCGCGCTTCAGAAATTTGGAAGTGCGCTTCCAAATTTCTGAAGCGCGCTTCGGAGGGGGACGCTTCGAAAATGGCAGGAAGCGTGCTCAAAAGCCCCGAAATGCGCTTCCTAAATTTTGAAGCATGCTTCAGCCCGAGCTTCCTGGACGCACCCGCCCGGATCGAGCTTCGGGGCTTCGAAGCGGTGGGGGAAAGATTCCGGTAACACTGGTTCATACGCTGAAAATGTGGAGGCATTATCTCATAGGAAAAAAATTTGAGCCGAGGACAAACCATAATGGTTTGAAATATTTGTTTGGATAGCCAACATTGAATGCCAAACAAACCAAATGGCTGGAATTTCTCAAAGAAAATGACTCTGACATCAAGCACATTAAGGGGAAAGAGAATAAGGTGGTTGATGCACTCAGCAGAAGGGTACATAAAATTCATGCTACAGCCTTTAGTATGTACAGTTCAGATTTGAAAAGCAAAATTTTGGAAGTTGTCATAGTAGACCAACATTATGTACAAGTTAAAGAAAGCTTACAGCAGGATAATGTACAGGAGAAATATAAAGATTACAAGCTGGAAAAGGATGGCATCCTCTTGTACAGGAATAGAGTTTATATTCCTAATTCTCGGGAGTTGAATAATTTAGTTTTCAAAGAAATGCACAATATGACATACACTAGACATCCAAGGTATCAAAAAACAAATGCGGTTGTAAGAGACCAATATTATTGGCCCGAAATGAAGAAAGATGTGGCTGATTTTATTGCTAGATGCATAGAATGTCAAAAGGTAAAGGTTGAACAACGACATCCAGCAAGATTGCAACAACCATTGCCCATTCCTAAGTGGAAATGGGAGATCGTTACCATAGATTTCATTACCAAGTTGCCCAGAATAGCAAGGCAACATGATTCCAACATGGTAGTGGTGAACAAGCTTACGAATGCTTCTTATTTTATTCCAGTCAATATGACGCATAAGGCAACCAACATTGCAAAAATTTATATGAAATAAATCGTTAGGCTACATGTTGTGTCTAAAGCAGCCGTATTTGACAGAGATACCAAGTTCACTTCCAATTTTTGGAAAGGGTTGTTCAAAGGATTTGGGACAAATCTGAATTTGAGCACAACGCATCATCCAGAGTCAGATGGGTTGACAGAGAGGGTCAACCAAATAATTGAAGATATGCTAAGGATGTATGTAATGGATCAACCTTCCAAGTGGAAAGACTATATTCATTTGGTTGAGTTTGCTTATAACAATGGGTATCACACATCATTGAAGATGAGCCCATTTGAAGCCTTGTATGGAAGAAAATGCAATCCGCCAGTGAGTTGGGATAACCCAGCAGACAGAGCCATTATTGGGCCAGAATTGCTGAGAGAAATGGAAGAGTAGATGATAAAGATAAAGCAGAATTTAAACATTGCACAGAATAGGCAGAAAAGTTACGCAAACAAGGGCAAAGCACATAACGAATTCAAAGTGGGCGAGCAGGTGTTTCTAAAAGTAAAGGCAAAAAGGAGTTCGTTGAAATTGGGAAGTTGCCCAAAGTTGGCAACGAGATGTTGTGGGCCATTTGAAGTTCCAGAGAGGATAGGCACAGTTGCATACATGTTTGCATTGTCTGCATCCATGAGAGTTTATAATGTGTTTCCTTTGTCTTTATTAAAGAAGTGTGTGCATGATCCTAACCGCGTGATTGATTGGACTGTGATCCAGGTGGAGCACGAGGGGGACTTATGAGTAGAGCCAATGCGCATCCTGCACTGGAAAGTCATAGTGCTCAGGAACCGAGCCATCGTCCTCGTAAAGGTCCAATGGACCTGCTACCGTCCTGAAGACACCACGTGGGAGCACGAGCAGGCCATATGGGAAGAGTACCCGCAACTTTTTGTAGATTTTGAAGAAATATGAATGTACATTTGTACATAAGTGTACAAAGACTCCATTTTGGTGCAGTTGGAGTCCCTGGGGCCACAACTCTAAGACTTTCTATCCAGTCTGTACTAGAGCCCTGGAAGGTAAATGGGACAGCCTGAGGGACTGTGGTGCAGAGAACAGGGTACAATTCCTTGGGTTGTGCAAGTTGAGGGGAACGAGAGATTGTTGATTGGAATTGTTGCAGGAGTCATTAAACTACAGAACTATCAAGGATTGTGATGAAAAATTTATATATGTATATATGTACACCTGTATGGTGATGTGCACTGAGGACAATGCAAAATGTAGGGGGAGAGGATTGTAGCACCCCAGTTTTGATCCCCAATATAGCATTGTATATTTGTAAATTTTATGAATGGTCGTGGGCCAAGCGATGTAATATGTAAACGTTATATATTGAAAATAATAGAAGGAAATGCATCGTAGGCTGCAAATGAGTAACGACCAAAGTAATGGGGGGCTATGATTCCACAAGAGAGGGGGCTTGATGGGGGTTTTGAGGGGTTTTCATATACCTTGTGTCTTAAACCATCTTCATTAATCAGTTTGTCATTTAGCCATTTATCCCTTTGACTTATTAAGCACTCAATCATTAAATTCATGTAACAGGTTGAGTGAGAAAGTCAACCCACTCAATTGTGACAACAGGCGTTGAGTGCAATCATTCTTTGGGGGGGAGTAAGAGTGAAGCAAGCAAGGGAGAAGAGGAAACTCGAGTAGGAAGAAGAGGAGTTTTGCAGTTACCAAGAATTGAGGAAAACTAGAGCCGAGTGTTTGGGAAGAGTGGACAACCGTAGTGTGTATTGAACACAACTTGTTGAAGCTAGAAATTATGATGAGAATGAGGCCATTACGCCTGTGAGAGATTTTCTATTGACAAAATTACCCAAGAAAAAGTCAATTTGTTGTGTGAGCACTCCTGTTGCAGTTGGATTTCCTAGAGCCCCCAATAAATATATTCCTAGCCAATCTATGCTAGAGCCCTAGAGGGAATGGAGATTGTCTGAGGGACTGCAGTGCAGAGAAGCAAATCTCATCCCTTGGGTTGTGCAGGTTGATGGGGAAGAGAGCTAGGCGGTTGAAATTGTTGTAGGAGTTACGTCATTGTGTTTTTGTTGAGTATTGAGTTGTTATAGTGGACGGTAGACACTCATAGGAGCCTGTTTGTCATTTGTGGACTCATAGGCCCAATTCAGGGGTGGCTTGTTGCAGAAAGAATTGGTGCAACAAAGCCTACGGTTGGGAGGAACGTCCTTCGTTTGCAACCGGTTGTGTAAAGCATTTTAAAAGATAAGCGTTTGATCATTGTGCCATTTACAGTTTTAATGCTATGATTGAATGTTGCATTTACTCTGTAATTTGTAAATACAATTGTTGTTGTGTGTGTTTAATTGTTGTTGTTCATATTTAAACCATTTGCATTCACACTTTTAGAAATTAATGATAATAGCATGCTTGTATGTCATGTTGTGTATATTTCCGCATTTGAATCGATATGTTAGTCGATTTGGAAGTAAAAAGACCAAACAAGGGAGTTGAGTACACCACATCCCATCTACTTGGAACAATCTTTAAAAATCCCTGTCGAAATTCAATATTATAAAACAGAAAATTCCATGACTGGGGACAAAACTAGAGAAATAGTTATGTTGTTAAGTAATAATTTGGAAGTAAAACATTGGTGATTTCTGCAGGCTGCCAAATGATGAATGTAGTGTCATCTTCGTTCCATGACTTAATGTCATTCATGTTTGGATCATCGACACACGGGTAGGTTTTAATGAGAAACAATGTCGATATAAATCTCTGAGAATTAGAAGGAGATCTCTAGTGATGATATTTGGACTGTTAGTTTGTAGCTCAGAAGGTGTCTCAGCTAAAGGCTATGTGTCCTAGGCTAGCTGATGAACACATTAAAATACCCAGATCAGCTTTATTTATTTTTGCCTAAGTCCAACTTAGGATTTCGAAATAATTTCTATTTTGAGTGTCGTGTGGGGCCCAGGCTAGTGGGGCGCACCACTTGAGTGTTGAGTGGGATATAGCCATGAGGGGCGCCTCAATCCGAGCCATTGATTGCAGCTTCGTGAGACATTCTCCAGGTCGTACTCCTCGATGGACTGAGCTGGGTTTACCTGTGAGCGATTCTCCTCGATGGACTAAGTTGAATATGACACTTATCGATGGGCAGATAAGTTGTACTGTGTTGGTGCCCAGCGACCCTTAGGGTGTAGCCCATGTGGTCGGGGCATTCTCTAGGTCGTACTCCTCGATAAACTGAGCTAGGTTGACTTGTGATGACATACTAGGTTGGTGCCTAGCAACCCTTGGGGTGTAGCCCATGTGGTTGGGATATTTCCCAAGTCGTACTCCTCGATGGACTGAGTTGGGTTGACCTGTGGACACTATGTGGTTGCAACCCTAGTGTGTTCTAGTCGGTGGTGGCCCCTACACGAGATGAGAGGGTCCACATTGGGTGTAGCCATGTGTGACGAGATGGAGGAGACCTTTCACTATGACGTCAAAGAAGGAAGAAGGCCCAAGCCTTGCGCATAAGACCTAGAAGATCAAGTCGGCCCTATTGAGTGGCACCACTTGGATGTGACAGTGCACGTGATGGACTTGTCTATATAGAGAGAGCCAACTCCCATTTGCAGATCATCACTTTTGGATCATTCTCTCTTGTGTATTTTTCTCTCTTTGACTAGTACACTATGTTTGGAGAGTAGCGTTATTCTTCTTTTGATCTTGGATCTTCTCTTGGACAAATATTCTAGTGAAAGGTTATTGGGTTTTCTTCCCTTGAGTAGAAGGGTTTCCCAGGATAATTTCGTTTGTATCTTGTATATGGTTATCTTCTTATGATCTTGGTTATTTACTGCAGCTATTGTATATGGTTTATGCTTCATCTATGCTTTTGCTAATGTGAAATGTTAAAGAAAGATAATGAAATCTAAATAAGCACAAAATTCAACATGGTATCAGAGCAGTGTTCTTGAAGAAGCCATATGCACAAGTTCGCTAGACCTCTTCTGCAACTGGCTAGCTCTTTTCTGCAGTTTCGCTAGGGTTTAACTGCAACTGCACTTTTACCTGTCAAGCTCATTGAGCACTTTCCCTAGGTCATTGGGCCTAATTCTTTCACAGAGAAGTGTGTCCTACCCCAGCGCATCTTCTGCAACTCTCAGATTGCAGATCAGAGAAGTTTTTGGCATTATTTCCAGTCCTAGGGTTCCTGCAGCCATGGTGACGAGTGTTCCGATGGAAGATAGGCTTGATGGAGCCTCCAACTTCCACTCTTGGAAGTCTAGGCTACTCATCACTCTGGAAGAGAGTGATTTGATGAAGTTTGTGGAAGAGGTTGTGCCAGAACCTGATGATGCTTCAGAGAAGTCTCAATGGAGGAAGAATGACGTAAGAGCTAGAAGGATCGTTATCTACTCTATGAGAGGCCACCTGATTCCACACATCTCCAAACTGAAGACAACTAAAGAGATGTTTGACACGTTGAAGAAGTTGTTTGAGAGAACCAACACCAACAGAGCCATTGCCTTGAAGCACCAGCTTCAGATGGCTAAGGCAGATACAGTTGCCACCTTCTTCATGAAGATGTCTGAGATCAGAGATCAGTTGGGTGTCGTTGGAGAGATCATCTTAGATAGAGAGCTTGTCATGTTGAATCTTAATGGTCTTCCAAGCCATTGGGAGCCATTCATTCAGAGTATTAGTGGGCGATCCAAATTGCCTAAGTTTGATCGATTATGGGCAGATTGTACTTAGGAGGAGACCAGACTTGCAGCCAAAGGTGCGCAAAGTTCCCATCATGATGAAAGTCGTGCCCTTGCCTCTCATGTAAGGAAAGGCAAAGAAAGAAGACGAGGTTCTGGGAGATCATTCAAAGAAAGGAAGCCCAGACCAGCTCTTGAGCATAAAAAGAAGGATCTTTCAAAGATTCAATGCTTCAAATGTGAGAATTTTGGCCACTATGCCAGACAGTGCCCTTTGTGGAAGAATAAGAAGCAGCATGCCTCCATCGTCGATGTTGACCGAGAGCCACCCCAAAAGAAGTCAAGGAAAGAAAGCAAGGACGATGAGGATTTCTTCATCTCAGTCCGCTTAGGTACAATTCCTACTAGTAGTGATATTTGGTTGATTGACAGTGGTGCTTCCAGACATATGACTAGATATAGAGAGCACCACACTGATCTAGTAGAGAAAGACTCTCGGTCGCATGTTGTACTTGGTGATGATGCCAGATATACTGTGAAGGGATCTGGGGCCATTTCCTTCCAGTTAGATTCTAGTACCCCGCTTCATTTGAGTGATGTGTTGTTTGTACCAGGGATGAGAGGGAACCTTGTCTCTATTTCATCCTTGGAGGACAAAGGCTACAAGGTTGCCTTCTCTTATGGTAAGGTTCTATCATGGCACAAGAACTCTAGTATGGGATCAACCCGTGTGATTGGTGTGCAAGAAGATAGTTTGTACACAGTGACAATCCAACCAGTTTAGGCCCTGGTGCATGATGTTGACCGAGAGCCACCCCAGAAGAAGTCAAGGAAAGCAAGCAAGAACGATGAGGAGTTCTTCTTCATTTCAGCCCTCTCAGGTACGATTCCTACTAGTAGTGATATTTGGTTGATTAATAGTGGTGCTTCCAGACATATGACTGGATATAGAGAGCACCTCACTAATCTAGTAGAGAAAGACTCTCAATTGCATGTTGTACTTTGCGATGATGCCAGTTATACTGTGAAGGGATCTGGGGCCATTTCCTTCTAGTTAGATTTCAGTACCCCGCTTCATTTGAGTGATGTATTGTTTGTACCGGGGATGAGAAGGAACTTTGTCTCTATTTCATCCTTGGAGGACAAAGGCTACAAGGTTGCCTTCTCTGATGGTAAGGTTCTTACATGGCACAAGAACTCTAGTATGGGATCACCCCGTGTGATTGGTGTTCGAGAAGATAGTTTGTACAGATTGACAGTCCGACCAGTTCAAGACCTGGTGCATGATTCTATCAATCCGAGTGAGTTATGGCATAGGAGACTTGCTCATTTGCATTATAGAGCTCTTCCCACCCTGGGGAAGATGGTGATAGGTCTTCCACTGCTTCGTGTAGAGCATGATGGCATTTGCAGAGGTTGTGCTCTTGAAAAGAATGCCAAGGGGTCTTTTTCAAGCAGATCCAAGGGGGTCTTGGACCTGGTGCATTCAGATTTGTGTGGGCCTATGATAGTTGCTTCATTGAGTGGATACTTATACTATGTGATCTTCGTTGATAACTACTCCCGAAAGACTTGGATTTACTTCTTGAAGTCCAAGGAATCTGAAGAAGTCCTTGGCAAGTTTCAGGAGTACAGAGCACGGGCTGAGAACCTGACCGAAAAGAAGATCAAGATACTGAGATCAGATAATGGAGGAGAGTACACCTCCAAAGGATTTTGTGATTTATGTGTTGAGGCAGGGATCAAGAGGGAGTACATTGTTCCTTACAACCCCCAACAGAATGGGGTTGCAGAGAGAAACAACAGGTCTATTGTTGAGGCAATGAAGGCGATGATTCATGATCAGAGTTTGCCTATGTTTCTGTGGGCAGAGGAATCCATGACCGTTGTGTATTTTCGGAACAGGAGCCCTCATAAGATTTTGAAGAATGACTCTCGAGGAGGCTTTCACAAGAGAGAATCCTGAGGTTGGACACTTCAGGATATTTGGGTGTCCTGTCTACATTCATGTACCCAAGGAGAAAAGGAGGAAGTTAGACCCTTCACATGGGAAGGGTACATTTGTTGGGTACAGTGAGTCTTCGAAGACATATCGGGTCGACATCCCAGGTCAGAGAAAGATTGAGGTGAGCAAGGATGTTTCCTTTGAGGAGGAGGTAGCCTTCAGGAGATCTAGAGGATCTCACATGGAGATTGATAGTGAGAAGCAGGAAGATATGGTATCTTCTCCCCCTCACCCTTCAGCAGTTCAGAGGGAGACAACTGAGCCCACGAAGATAGTTGAGCCTGTTGATCCTGTGGATCATGTTGATGTTCCCAAATATATTGCAGTAGGTCGGAAGAGGCCTGCATGGGCTCGTCGAAATTTGCAGGAGGTAGAGGGACATGCAACTCCCCATGGTACTTTCAGAGAAAGTAAGAGACCTCAAAGATTCTCAAGCTATGTTGCAGCAATGAGCCACATCATTGATTCTGAGCCTTCCTGTTATGAGGAGGCATCTAGTCAGCAAGTATGGAGAGATGCCATGATGGAGGAGTATCAGTCCATCATGAAGAATGATGTGTGGGATATTGTTCTGAGACCTGAGGGGAAGTCTGTGGCGACTTCCAAGTGCATCTATAAGATCAAACATGCAACTAACAGGAGCATCGAGAAGCACAAAGCAAGATTTGTGGCTAGAGGATTCTCTCAGGTAGAGGGAATAGACTATGAAAAGACATTTGCTCCTGTAGCTCAGTACACCTCCATTCGAACAATCATTGCCCTTGCTTCAGCCATGGGTTCGAGATTACTTCAGATGGATGTAAAGACAACCTTCCTCAATGGAGAGATTGAGGAAGAGGTGTACATCGAGCAGCCAGACGGTTTCGTGATTCATGGGAAGGAGTCCCATGTGTGCAAGTTGAAGGTCCTATATGGACACAAACAGGCACCTCAAGCTTGGTATGCGAGGATTGATGGATACCTGATGAGTTTGGGTTTCAGCAAGAGTGTTGTTGATGCCAACCTAGACTATAAGATTGTTGATGGTGAGTCCCCGATTTTGATCCTGTACGTTGATGATTTATTTCTCACCAAAGCAGAGCGCCTCATTACTTGGTGCAAGCATGAGTTGGCCTCTGAATTTGAGATGAACGATCTTGGCATGATGCACTATTTCTTGGGACTAGAGGTGTGGCAAAGAACTAATGAGATCTTCCTGAGTCAGGGGAAGTATACAGTTGAGATTCTGAGGAGACTTGGGATGTTGGACTGTAAGTCCATGACCACACCGATGGTGTCGAATCTGAAGTTGAGTGAGTCTTCTTCCAATTAAGCCTTGATTGATCTGACTATGTACCCGCAGCTTATTGGATCATTGATATATCTGGTTAATAACAGACCAGATATTTGCTATGCAGTGAGTGCACTTAGCCAGTTCAAGAGTCAGTCGAGACAAATGCATTGGGTAGCAGCGAAGCACGTATTGAGATACTTGTGAGGCACAGTTGAATATGGCCTAGGATATGCTTCCAATTTTGACATGAGATTACAGGGATATGCTTATTCGGATTGGGCAGGGAGCACAATTGACAGGAAGAGCACCTCAAGGTGTTGCTTCAGTTTGGGGTCTGCCATGGTTTCCTGGTGTAGCAGGAAACATACTTCTGTGGCTTTGAGCACCGCAGAAGTTGAGTATATTGCAGTATGTATGGCAGTACGCGAAGCAGTGTGGCTTCAGAAGCTCCTTGTAGGATT
>ML780573.1:450832-465857 GCA_009831015.1 Picea engelmannii | reverse complement strand
GGGATGGTTGACATCACAATGACGCAGGCTCGAATCTTGGTAGGCATGTTCCTTCCCTAGGTAGTGTATTGCCATTTGTGGCGTATTAATTGTGTTGATTACTATCAATATAATGAGTCGGCAACGTATCGGCACCATCTTTCTTGTATTAAGTTGTCGGAGAAAGAGAACAGTTTATTTCTGGGTTTTCGGTCCATTAAGTTGTTTCCCTTTTTTTTAATGTGCCCGTTCATTTAACATTTTGTGAACCAGTCCAGAGAACACCAGCAAAGATCTGGAATTTCGCAGGTTTATTATACTTTTAAGGAGAAAAAATTGTGCAGTCGGTGAAACAGCCCAATGAAGCAAAAGATTCCTCTCCCTTCTAATTCTCGAAGATCTATACCAGAGCCTTTTCTCATTAAAACCTACAAGCAATTCGATTATCTGGGCATGAATAACATAATTCCATGGAACAAAAATGACTGCGTTCATCGATTTGCAGCCTCTGGAATTGGCCAGTGATTTCCTACCAAATTACTTAAAACATAACAATTTCTCTAGTTTTGTCATGAGTCAGTGAATTTTCTGTTTTATAATATAGAATTTCAGCACGGGGATTTCTATAGATCATGTCGAGTAGGTGGGAGTTTGCCAACGAAAATTTCCATAGAGGAGAAAAGAAATAGCTCTGCAATATTCATAAAAGAAAGAATTCACAAGCCAATGCCACCGCAGCTGATAGACCTGCATCTCTGTCCATTACTTGGCGAGGGGCAAGGTTGTTCTATTGCAATGTTCCCACTGAAGCTGGTGAAAGGAAAAGAGAAGCTGGGGCAGCAATATCCGACGAGGAGTTTCAGAGTTCAAATGCAGAAAAAGTTGCTCAGAAGAATGACGAAGAACAATGAAGGAAACCTGCTTTGTTCAATTTTTCAAATTTTTATTCTAAAATCTAGTGCGCGCAATTGAATTGGAATGAATTGGCATGGGAGGCATGGCATCGCCATCCATGAGATTACTGTCATGGATTGGATCCTTTGTTTGACGGCAGAGGGAGTACCAACGTGCAGGACAGTGGACAATAAACAGACAGTGACAGACTGAAGGGATAACAGACGGTTTTGGGAACGGAGGGGAGGGCCACTGGACGAGAAGATTAGCCGGAGCCAGTCGCTTACAACGACTGGACGCTGTCCACGAATTAACGAATTCTGCGTTTAACCATGATCTACACGATAAAGAGGGTTTATAAACAATTTCCATTTTAAAATAAAAATGTCGCCTAGTATATACGTCGTGCAACAATTCCCCTAGAAATTTAAACTGCCGACAGAATTATGTTCATAAGATCATAGACAAACCTCTGTGCCGTACTCGTCGAATTTTGAAATTTTAACCCTAATTCGTCAAACAGAGCTCTAAAATTGGAAATTGAACAAGCAAAAATTGCTGCCATGAGCGACGCTCAAATGAAATGTCAAATTACGGATTGAAGATGATAAAAGGCATTAGAAACTCACCTGCCACGTTTGTCTGACTCGAACGAGCCGAGAGGAAGCGAAGCGAACTGAACCTTCAGACTCCAGTTTCGCGAAAAGGTTGCGCTGCCGAAACCCCTGTTTACTTATTTATATTTAAACTACCATTTCTGTCGAAGAAAATCAAATAATTGAGCTGAGCTGTGCGGGGATGCGTGTCTGGCGGTGTTTGGTTTCTGTGGAAGTTATATATGCATTTGCCATGAAACATTTTCTTTCCCCGTATAGTTATTTGGTGTTTTAGTCAATACAAGAAAGCTCATTTTTTTTTTTACATGTTGGATTGATAAAGTTAATTATTATTTGTAATTTTTATTTTACTATATTAAAGTAATTTAAAATTTATATTTAGAAATATTATATTATGAAATATCTATTAATTTATTTATTATATTATGGATATGTTGGATTGAAAATTTTAATTATTGTTAAGTATTATTGTTAATCTTTATTTTTATATATTAAAGTAATTTAAAATTTATATTTAGAAATATTATATTAGAAAATGTCAACTAATTAATTTATTTTGTTTTTCTTAGATTTAAATTTTATTTATAGTATATTATTATTTTTTTTTATAAGTTAGGATTTCTATTAAAACCTGCGAAGGTGAAAAATTACATTTGTCATGCTATCATAGGAGGTTGTGACAGCGTTGCCCTAGTGGGAAATCAATGTTGCCACATGGCCAAAAATTCATAATGTCCATGCAAAACTTGCGAAGCTGTAAAAGACATAGAGTGAAAAGATCTAGATCTAGTGTGTCACGCAGGGCAGAAGTTCTGTAGGCTAGATTGTACATACCAAAACCAAAAAGTTGGACTATGCTAAGACTGAAAATTCCTAGATCTGAGAAGTCACGCAGGGTAAAGAGCTTGTGAATTATACTAGCTGAAATCATAAAAAAACATAAGAAACCTAAGCCAGAAAGAGCTAGTCAGTGTTGGGGTCGAGCCTCTGCTCCGAGATAACCTGTCGATCTTGCATGGTGTCTCTGCCAAGCTTGCCTTTGTCTGAGATAACCTGCCTGAGGTCCTAAAGAAGAGTCATTAGAAGCTCCTCTCGACTCAACCACTCTTTTTCCTTGTGTTGCATCTCGTTGATGACGCCCTTGATGTCCTCGATTCCTCACTTGATGGCATCCAAAGACTCCTCGAGAACGTTCCTTTCAGCACAGCGGGAGCATGCAAAAGAGGGCGGAGGAGGTGGAGGTGAGTCAGAGGAAGAAGTGGGGGAGTCGAAACTAGGTAAGGGGGAGGACGAAGAGGAGAGAGGAGTTGAGGGAACAGGGGAGGTGGAGGTGACAGGAGGTGGAGGTGGAGGTTGTTGGGGGGGACGGACTGAGCTTTAGAGCGAAGCCAAGGGAGTTACCATGACTGTCGAACTATTCAACTTGGCAAGCATAAGGAGACAGCGGAGGAAAGTCTGGAGTGGTGGCCTGAGGAGGCAAATCAAAAGTGAAGGAAGGAGTGGGAGCGATGAGAGGCTCCGGGGTTGAGACACTCTCAGGGTCTTAACGAGAGCTCGAACGAGCCTG
This sequence comes from Picea engelmannii, assembly GCA_009831015.1. NCBI lineage: Eukaryota > Viridiplantae > Streptophyta > Pinopsida > Pinales > Pinaceae > Picea > Picea engelmannii. The sequence goes on along the minus strand of ML780573.1, from coordinate 462,800 downwards.
TTGGCCACGCCCTCTCGCGCCCCTTCCTTTGGCAGCATACTAGGTCGCGCCCCTTTTCGACTTACCTCTAAGTCGAGGCATCAAGAGAGCCACCTGAAACCAAATGAGGAGCGCGTGAAAATTGTGAAAGTTGTTGCTCGAAGGGCACAAGACCAGTCGGACGCAGAAGTAATGACTAACCAAAGGAGAAGTGTTGGGCGCAAAGGGTCGAGTGCACCGCAAAAGCTCGAGCGAGAGGAAAAAGACTGGGCCAACTTCCGGAGGAGGCCAAGACTCTCGAGGCCAAGGGCTCGAATGAGCCATGGCACTCCAGAACGCAGGCCTAAAACTACCATGTCGGGAAGGGTGATGGGACTGTGACTGGGGACTGTGAGAAATTGTTAGATTCGTAGATTTGAGTGATTATTTTTGTAATCCATTTCTACATTCATAAATGGATTTTGAACAACAAAAAATAGTGATTCGTGGAAATTTATATCTCCCCGATTCTGGCAAAAAAGCCATTTCGTAAAACAGCTAGATGCCCATTATTATCATTAATTGAGTTTGGTTTGTTGGTTGGGAGAAACTATTGTTATCCTCTCTACCCACATTTAATTCCCATAAATGATATGTTAAGTTCTTAACAAATATAATAGTAATTTAATTTTAAGGTCGTGGTCAAGCCAAAAACCAATTTGATCCCTCTCGAGACTTGATAGATCCAAGGTTAAAATGGATCTATGTTAGTTTAATCCTTTAATATTAAAGTATTATAAAAAATTGATATTATAAAATATATTAAAATATATGAATATATTAAAAATTATTAATATATTTTGAAAACTAGTTAGTTAGGTTAGGTGAGGAGTAGAAGTGCCTTTGGACTCTTTTGGGCCGCATCTTTTTTATTAATATATTTATACTATATTCAGACCTCTGTAACTACTAATTGTTTTGGTGATCTATTAGTTGAAGCTAGGGCAGATGAAAAAATAAATTCAAACCAATATATTTTTTTTTAAATATATTTTATAATATATTATTGTTATAATATATATATATATATATATATATATATATATATATATATATTGTAAATAAAAAAGGGTTTGGATCCTATTGCATTAACTTTCAAACTTACAGATATGCTTGGACTGCCAACTGTCTCGTCGGGTTAACGGAAACCAGGATAGTCGGCCTCCTATGCAGTTTATATCAAAAAATGAGCTGCTATATGTCCCGCCCGGAGGAAACCAGGACATATGGCAACCATTAGTCTGAGAATGTTCCTTTAGCTCTCAAATTACAGCATAATAAAACCTTGACAGTGCTAGAGCACTAGCTCTAATCAAAACGGAAGTTCTAACCAGATACATTAACTATAACAATTACCCGGTGGTCGTTGGGCTTTCCACGTTAGCATTTCCTTCCTACTTTCTCGCTCTGGCTGGCAGCGCAAAGGGTTGTGCACACGTCAGTCATCGATGTCCTAGTTGCATGTTGGAGTAAGCGTCATAAAGCATGTCTATGCGTTGGTTGATTTGCATGGCACGATGGATTTGGTCTTCCACCAGGCTTCTCAATTCAAACATCAGCTCCAGGTGTTTTGTGTGGAAGAATGACGGCTGGACACGCCATGCTTCATGCATGATGGATATGGGACGTGGCATAGGAGCCTTGCCACCCTCCCTCACCCAGCTCTCCCACGTCAGTGCACCGCCTGGTTTGATGGCCTCCTCCTCGCCTGCCTCATTCCTTCCTTGCGGTCCCATGTCCTCGACTAGGTTCCCTGACCAATTCTTTCCCTTTTGAGTCTTCTGATCATCAGCGCCCGAAGAGAGTTTACCTGCGTTTGTTGTTGCCTTTGCATCCAAGGCTTCCGAAATTTCTTCTTCGATAAAGCATGTAGGAGGTTCCTCCATTTGGTGGGCCTCTCTGTGGCAGTTGAGCGGTGTCCATGTGGCCTTCATAGTAGCCTCCCCCGGAAAGCAGGATGGCGGATTCCAATTGTTGGGAACAGTGAAGAGGAGGTGTTCCGGAGGAGCCTGAATGGGTTCTTCCGGAAAGATTTCCTCCACATAGGCCATGGGAGGCATCCTGGACTTCCTGGCTTTATGGACAAGCTGCGTCCGAGCCATGGACAACGCCCATTCAAATCTTTGTTTTCTCTTCCGGCGAGCATCGAAAGCATACCAGGCAGCGCCCCTGTGGGGCTTACCTATTTCCCTCGGCATGTGTATGAGCAGGACAGTGACCAGAGCGTCAATGGGGTTCCAATCACTGCACCAACACTCGGAATTGTCTGGCTTCTGCTGCTCAAACTCGAAATGAGTTCTTCCCCGACCCAAACCGCTAATATTCATGAGGATGATCATGACGGGATCGGCCATTAAGGCTACTTCCTTAGTGCTTTGTGTGTTCGTCCTCTTCACTCGTGTGGGAGGATGCATCCCATGAGCTTGGCTGCTCGGACTTGCTCTCATCCTTAATGGTGAGGGGATGGGAGCCAGTGGCTTGTATTTAAGGCCCAGTGTGGCTCTATATCGCGTGGCCTGCCTGCGCGACGTGGCACCCCATCCGGGACTGTTATAAAATATATTAATATATATTAAAATATTATATATTTTTTAATATATTAAAAATGTAATTATATACCAAACTAAAGTAATTATTAGGACCTTCATATATTAGGTCGACTTTATTTTTATAAATATTATTATTATTATTATTAATTAAGTAGACTTTATTATTATTAATATTATTATTATTATTATTATTATTATTATTATGTAACATAACACTTAACACTTTAGGCCTCAACATCTCTCCCATATTAAGTTGTAAAACCTCTCAACACTAAGATACTAACGATCTATTCCTAATTTTTTAATTTAAAAATAGAAAAATGTATATTTAAAATAAAAATACAATATAAAAAAAGAGGAATATATACTTTAAAAAGATTTAACATTGTGTTGAAAATAAGAATATATAATTTTACCATTCAATAAAAAAAAAACTACACGATCTTTTATTATTAATTTTTGAGGTATATAATACTAATGTCAACTGGGTTTAGCTTGGATGGTTTGGAGGAATGATTGTTATCCTTCCCATCTGGGTTCAATTCCGATAAATGACATGTTGAGCTATCTTTTTTCAATTCTTTCTTAACAGAAAAGGGGGAAATATATATATTTAAAAAGTTGTGCCTAAGCTAACGACATGTACAATCTTCAAAACCATCAGTTGGATTCAAGCTTACTACTTCAAGGTAGCAAGAATATATCCTTACAAATTGATTACATGAGAAACTACATAAGCAAAACATAATTAAAAAACGTGCCAAGCTATCCCATCACTATATACGATGTTATCCAATGTTTGCTTAGAGCCCCTTGAGATTCCTAATTCTGCTTATTTCTCTATGTGATTTTTGTTCGATTTCCTTCCTCTTGTTAAAGGGGGGGAAGGACGTGGATTCTTCTTTAAAAATGTTGTGAAGGAGGGAGATTTAGGATCTTCTCCCTCCCATGAATCACCAATTTCCTCACCTACTGAAGGATTTTCATGTGGAGTAGTTGAATCCCCACTTGGAGGCCTATCCACAGGTTCTATAACTGAATCCTTCCCATGCGAAGAAGTGTTTCCCTCATGCGAGGCCTCGTTTCCTTTAGCTGAGTTTTCTGATTTCTTACGATCTTTTAGTGGCTGCTCAGATTTGTTATATGGGGTGATTTACTAAGAATCTTCCTCCATAGTTCCCTATGTTTCTACATCATGAGATTCCAAAACATCAAATATATTATTGGAGGGAATAGATGGGCGAGCTTGAGACCTATGATCAGGTTGAGCCCCCCTAGGCTATTGCTTCTTAAGCTTTCTTGAAACTTGTTTGAATCATTGGTCTGCATTATTCTAGTTGTGCCTAAGCTAACGACACAGTACAATCTTCAGAACCATCAGTTTGCTAACTATACTATGGTAAAAAAGAACCAAAAATTTCCAAGACTTCCCTGGATTCAAGCTTACTACTTCATGATAGCAAGAATATATTCTTACAAATTGATTGCATGAGAAACTACAGAAGCAAAACATAATTAACAGACGTGCCAAGCTATCCCATCACTATATACGTTGTTATCCAATGTTCGCTTAAATCCCCTTGAGATTCCTAATTCCACTTATTTCTCTCTGTGTTTTTTGTTCGATTTCCTTCCTCTTGTTAAAGGGGGATAAGGATGTGGATTCTTCTTAAAAAAAATTGTGAAGGAGGGAGATTTAGGATCTTCTCCCTCCCATGAATCACCAATCTCCTCACCTACTGAAGGATTTTCATGTGGAGTAGCCGAATCCCCATTTGGAGGCCTATACACAAGTTCTAGAACTGAATCCTTCCCATGTGAAGAAGTGTTACCCCCAAGCGAGGCCTCATTTCCTTTAGTTGAGTTTTCTGATTTCTTTCGATATTTTAGTGGTTGCTCAGATTTGTTATATGGGGTGATTTACTAAGAATCTTCCTCCATAGTGCTCTATGTTTCTACATCATGAGATTCCAACGCTTCAAATATATTATTGGAGGGATATATGGGCGAGCTTGAGACCTATGATCAGGTTGAGCCCCCCTAGGCTATTGCTTCTTAATCTTTCTTGAAACTTGTTTGAATCCCTGGTCCGTATTATTCTAGTTGTGCCTAAGCTAACGACACAGTACAATCTTCAAAACCATCAGTTTGCTAGCTATACTATGGTAAAAAAGAACCAATTTTTTTCCAAGACTTCCCTGGATTCAAACTTACTACTTCATGATAGCAAGAATATATCCTTACAAATTGATTACATGAGAAACTACATAAGCAAAACAAAATTAACAAACGTGCCAAGCTATCCCATCATTATATACAATGTTATCCAATGTTCGCCTAGAGCCCCTCGAGATTCCTAATTCTGCTTATTTCTCTATGTGATTTATGTTCGATTTCCTTCCTATTGTTAAAGGGGGAGAAGGGTGTGGATTATTCTTTAAAAAACTTGTGAAGGAGGGAGATTTAGGATCTTCTCCGTCCCATGAATCACCATTCTTCTCACCTACTGAAGGATTTTCATCTAGAGTAGTTGAATCCCCATTTGGAGGCCTATCAACAGGTTCTATAAGTAAATCCTTCCCATGCGAAGAAGTGTTACCCCTGAGCGAGGCCTCATTTCCTTTAACTGAGTTTTCTTATTTCTTTCAATCCTTTAGTGGTTGCTCAGATTTGTTATATGGGGTGATTTACTAAGAATCTTCCTCCATAGTGTCCATATTTATGGCAAAATTTACATTTGAAAGGAACCTGTTCGTAGTCAAGGGCTTGAAGATGACTCTAGCCAACCAGATTGAGTTGAATTGCCTCTGGAAACCCCTTTGAAAAATCCATGTCCACACGTATTCTAGTGCATGTGTAAATGTTTCCCTTGGGCTTAGAATGAGTTATAAAACACCCCAATTTATTTCAATTAGCATTGAAGTTGACATCACCCTAAAAAATAAGAGGGAGGCGCGCAAATCTAATCCAAACAGGAGCATAAGAGATCTCCAGGTTTGGGTTGACGTTGAGGGTCCATGGCAAAAGAAACAATCTCTTGGACTGAAGAAGTAAGGGCCAGATATGAAGATAAGGTCTCAATCTTCAAGGGTTTTAAAAAGAAATACAAAAAAACCTTTCTCGCAATAAAAAGCAAACAGGCCTTGCTGAGGCCAATTCATGGAAATGCATTCCACAACTAAACGAGGACTGGGCCAAAGGCCTGAAAACTTACCAATTAGACCATGGTGACGGAATGATAGAGTTCTCACTCGCCACAGAGTGCCCCAAGTCCAGACTAGGAATAAATTCGACCCTTTTGGAAAATCTGCCCATGCTAGTAGAAGGAGAAGGCCCGCCCATGTTGCTTCATAAAAACAAATGACCCACAACAAATGAGAAACCGTTTGCAACCATCAGTAAGCCATTGTCGACACACCTCCAAACAACATCACACCAACGACCAAGGATGAGGGCGACGACTAGGGAAAAACCTAGCCGCATAGGAATGCTCCCAAGCATCGACTCCACCTCATGAGATCCAGAAAATGCATGTTCTTTCTTTGAAGTAATTAGTTACTCATAAATATTAATATTATTTTAAATTATATTTTATTTTTTTATAAAAATGTAATAAAGCATTAAAATCTTTATAAAGAATGGGGTATAATATGCTTGTTTAACGGTAACTTGAGAGACTCTATAGGAAATTTCAACTTAAAATTGCCCTCCTGAGAAAAAATCAATAATTATTTCAGGTAACATAATTTTCTTTCAATCACAATGGATTATGACAACTTAGTCCAATCTTAGTCCCAGTGGATGTTAACCACCACCACCATCATATATATATTATGACAACTTAGTCCAATCTTAGTCCCAGTGGATGTTAACCACCACCACCATCATATATATATATATATATATATATGATGGTGGTGGTGGTTAACATCCACTAGGACTAAGATTGGACTAAGTTGTCATAATCCATTGTGATTGAAGTATATATATATATATATATATATAAGGAGTCTTATACACCAATTTGGTGTCTTGCCATGACCTTAAAAATAGATTATTATTATTATAGGATAAAATTGACTCAGTAAAAAAGTCAAATCTATTTGAAGTAAAAAATGGTTTTTTGGGCCCATGGTATTCGTGACCCATGGTTTTTATTTCCCATGATTTTTAGATTACTTATAATGAAGTCTTTAAAAGGAAAAAAAAAAAAGCATTAAATATTTTTAAAATTTAAAATTTACTATTTCATTTTTCATAATAAAGACATAACTTAAAAAGAAAAATCTAGAAATTACGCCATTATCATACATATAATATTGAACTAAAAATCTAAAGATTACACCACTTTCATAATGAATATTATAGGATTGCCTAGAATTGTTGTGTGGAGCTAGCGTGAAAGAAATTGAAAGCACTCCAAAATAAATATATATATAATATATATTTTTATATGTATTTCTCTCTCTCTATATATATATAATGTGGATGCTTGTGGATATTGTAGTAAGTAATAAACTCACTAAACCTGTGATTTAAACCAAAAAAAAAAATTAATGTTAGTAATGAAAAGTGTCAATGCATTAATATCACCTCAATACACTATCTCCAATTTATTAAAATTATTGAAAAATGGGTTAGCATATTAATTCCACTTTCGATATCCAAAGGGCACAAGGAATTATCATGTTTAGGATAGACAAATTATAATATAGCCCGAGTGAGCCTAATGGTTAAGAACATGTGTTTCCTCCTAAGAGGTCACAAGTTCAAGTCCAGAGGGGGGTAGGGTATGTATACCTTCGTAGACTTTACCAGTCAAATCGCTCGTTGAGTGAAAGAGGTCCCTTGTCTGGCTTGACAATGACCTTAAAAATAGATTATTATTATTATTATCATAAAAGGGCACATGCAATTATAGGTCACTCACTTAGTAAGTGCACAATATGAAACAAGGCATATATGATTAATGGTTGGTCTTTCTTAATTGTTAAAAACCACTTTAAATTTAATTAAAAAAATTAAAGAAAAAAAAAAGAAGAAAGGTCGTGGTATTGTATGTTAGTATTGTTTAAATGGGTGAAGTGTTGTAATATTGCATGTTATAATTACTTCTGATAGATCAAGTATGCCCTATGGGTGGATCACATTAGGACAAAGACTTTCGTGGGAAAGACCCCATTTGAGCTAGTATATGGGTTGGAAGCCAAGCTACTTATTAATCTCCAGATTCCCACCCCTCTGTTTCACACAACAATATATGACGGATAAAGAAGCTTTTCAAGGAAGAATCGACCAATTGATAGAACTTGATAAAACTAAGAGGATTGCCTTGGATCAAATGACACACAATCAAGAGAAAGTTAAAGGAACATTTTATCACAAACAAGGGACACAATTTTCAAGGAGGGAGTTGAGGTGTTAATATGGGACAAAAGGAAGGAAAAACGAGGAATGGATAAGAAATTCAATAGCATGTGGACTAGACCCTACAATATTGTAAGTGAAGCATGTCACAACTCAATTAACTTAGCCACGCTTAGGGGAGAACATCTAAAGTTACTCGTGAATGTTATCCACATGAAGCTTTATTTTCCCAGCGGAGCATGACCTCCTAATTAGAGTAGGCATGTTAGGGTAGGCAAAAGATAAAATCCAATCATTAGGTTAGAGATATTGTAGTTGGAAAAAAGATAAAATCCAATCATCATCCTTCTAGATGCCCGCCCTTAGGTCATGGGAACAATGAAATGCTTCTCCAAAAAATGAAGGACCTATGAGATAATCACATAATTATTAAATGTCCCTCTTGTCGAGGGAGTGCATTGCAATGTATTTTACTTTCCATTGCAGATGACACTATATGCATCCTAGCTTCAAGTGGCATCACAATACTCTTTACTTTCCCTTGCATATAGTACTCAATGCTCAAACTCTAATAAATTAAATGGCAAAGGGTTTGGAAAAATGTTGCAATGAAAATGAAGAATGCAACACGCCCTTTACAAAGGAACCCATAAATGAGACAACATGAACCCTTGTATGTCAAGGGCCCCATTCCTAGAAGTCTTTCCCAAATCCACCTCACACTCACCACATGACTTAGATAGGTTCTTCTCAGGAAACGTCCCTTGACTTGGGGGTTGGCTTACCTAATAGGGCACCATGACACCCTCCCATACCTAAATTAGGTAAAACTTATAAGGTCTTTGAGCATTTGTTTAATTTGAAAAGTGGGGTTTGATGCACATGTTCGAGTGGTTCTTGTATTAGATATGGCTTACTTGACATTATTCATGTGACTTGTGTATCCTTGGAGGGCGCTTCAGTTTGTCTTTGTAGGATCTTTCCCATTGAACATGTATTTGTGGGGAGATGACTTCGCTCGGACCTCCATGAGGAATTTGGAGCCCGATGATGGATGCTAGACCCCACATCTGGGGCACATGAGATGATGTACATTACACTTTGATGGTGGATGGCATTTCCTTTGGAGAAACTTTGGCATGATTGGATGTGGAGATGCCACCCTTCTCCATGACATCATATAAAGGGCTAGGGTTTCATGGAGATGATGGTTTGACACTTGGCATGACATCTTGGCACATGTGGGCATGATTTATGGCCTTTGAAGGCCCAACTTTCCACCTACCAACCTCAACGTAACCTTATTGGAGCTCAACATCACCCTCAAGAGGGATGACATCACCCTTTTAGGGTTTATCTTGTGCAAGATTCATTTTTTGTAATTTGTAAAAGGAAAATTAAGAAGTAGGCTCTTTATTGTGAAAATACATGACTTTTAAAATTGAGTCTTTTCATGGCTAAGATTTCCATATAAATATGGCTAACCAAATTTCATTTTATCATAACACATTCCTCTCGCACATGAGAGACTTGGACTTAATTTTTCACTATCTTGGGCAACATTGGCTCTTTTATTAGTGTGCTATATCTTGGAGGGAAAGTTTTGGATGTTTCTTGGCTCATTCTTGGTGTAATTTTCTGCAAATTAGGATTTGTGCTTGGTTAATCTCGGTGAAGTAAGTAAAATTTGCAATTTCATTTCATGTATTGAATGCTTATGGTGAATTTTCCTTGTTCATATTGAAGTTATATTGCTTGTGTAAACCCTAAGAGAGGAGCATAAGTGCTTCCTCCTCTCAAAAGGTTATTCCATCCATTAATTTGTTAAGGAAATCTCATCTAGGGTAAACTCCTAAAGCCCTAAAGTGTTAGCACTTTAGGAGTTTGGTTCTAGAAGCTTGTTGCTATTAATTTAAAGAATCTAAAGAAGGAAAATAATTTGTGAGAGCCCAAAAGTGCTTGCACTCTAGCAAATTCCTCTCTTGAGGCCTGAAGTTTAAGGCCCTAAGGTGATAGCACATAAACTTCATCACATTTCCTTAGACATTGCTATCATTACACTCCAAGTTACATTTATAGTGTTGTTTTAAACGAGTCCATTGCCCAAAAGGCACTAGTATCATTGCTCGTGTGAAGGAATTTGATCAAACAAACTCTCAAACACCATTCTCTACGACTTTCACTAACTTCTTCTAACTCTAGCTTAGCTTAATCTACTAACTTTAGCTGTTGTTGAAAAACACTGCTACAACCATCTAATTTACTTAAGTTTGATGCATACACTAGTCTAACATTAACTTAACTCACTCAAAAATTGCTTGGAATAGTTGGAAATTGTTCTATTAGACTTAGACTAAATTCACATTGTAGTTTCATGAAATTCTAATAATTTTCTTGACGTTGTTACTAAGTTATAATTGTTGTTGTAAATTGTTGTGTTACTGCTTTTGGTATCAACATTGAACAATTTTCATTTGTCTATTGTCTCTTGAGGTCTATATCACATACTGGTACTTGAAAATCACTATATATATGTTGCAATTGTTCTTGTTCTGGGAAGGTACCCGAAACATTTTCTATTGCCTCAATTTCACAGACATAGGCGTTTGACTTATGTAACCAAGAGAGAGGGATGCCTACATTATCTGCTACTTTGATCCCTTCAGGTTAATAGGGATGCCTCCCTTGTGGTGGACCTGTCTCCATCACTAAAACGTGTGGATCTTCTACTAAGGTGACAATGGTATGATTTCCTGTAGTTACACGGATTTGAGAACTTGTGTTAGGGCTTTGGAATAAGTACGAATCCCATGATAACAAGAGAAATACATAAACAATTCATGAAAACAGGGCATCATGAGAAATGCACGCCCTAGGAAGAAAAATCTATGTATGGTGTTGTTAATTTACAAGTTACAAATTACATGACTATGTATTTGTTGTAAACCCTAAAGAATGAATATTAGGGTGATTTGTGCCCATAATTTAGTAAAGGGTTGAAATGTACATGAATCTTAGGCAACTGTGCACACACACTAACTAAATGGAAAAAACAATATTAACTACCCCGTCCATGAGCTTGATGAGGCATGAGCTTGTACAACCACATCACACATAGGCTAGTTGTTAGTTGCATTTCCATTGCAAACACCTGCATGAATTATAAGAGAATACAATGTTATATGATTGAATAATAATTAAATATATAAACATACATATCAACATGTACGAGAGTCTAGAAAGACTAAAATTGAATACCTGAATGAGCAAAATACTTGTTTTGCTTTTAAATTGTAATTTCTACATTCATGCATAAATGCACGCCATGCTTCAAAAAAATGCACGCCCAGGTCTTTACAGACCTGCAATTTGAGTGAGTCAAGTTTACGAGGGTGTCTTATATAATTTTTACTATTGTCTACATATTTAGATTTTCATTTGCAAACATAAAAGTGGTTGTTGTGTAAAAGGGGAAAATTCTACCTTGTAGATTGAGAGACTAAAACAATAGAAATTGACATAATGGAAGCGCACGCCCATGCTTCTAATATAGCTCCAAATTAAGTCATGTAAGTTTTGGGGTGAAGTTATCAATATTATAAATCTATATATATCATACAGAGTGCATTTTAAAATGACTAAGGACTTCTATCTTGAACCAACATTCCAAAGTTTTTGAAAAATGGAGGGTGAAACTGTCTTACTATAAAATGCACGCCTAAGACTCATATGACCTCCAAATTGAGTGGTTCAAATAGTGGAGTTTGGATTTTATCATTTTACGTCTATTTATACTTTAGTTGTGCATTTTGAAACATAAATCCCTCTGTTGTGCATAAAGGCTACATTTTATCTTGTAAATGCAAAAAAATGCATAATTTAGAGAAAAATGCATGAAAACAGGGCATCATGAGAAATACACACCCTAGGAAGAAAAATCCATGTATGGTGTTGGTAATTTATAAATTACAAGTTACATGACTGTGTATTTGTTGTAAACCCCAAAGACTGTATACTAGGGTGATTTGTGCCTA